>JAWHQN010000155.1:564456-649456 GCA_033220385.1 Triplophysa yarkandensis | reverse complement strand
TCCATAAGTGATGACATGGTGAATGACTTTTAAATGACTTGAATATAACACTCAACTGAATCCATTTGCTAGAATGAAGAGCACGGTTATTTTTACAAAAAATCATAATCACAGTATTTTGGCGCTGTAAAGTAGAATTGTTTAGTCAATTTTTTGTTTCTTTACGGAGCGAGAGACCTTGTAACAATTGTGTAACTCCCAAATGAAAACTGGTGCTGAATAGTATTCAATATTTGTGAAATTAACGTAATATTAATAATCACGGTTTTTATTATCAGTAGTTGCGTTTGGTCACACCAATCCATAAAAGGATTGTTGTGTGCAACACGGCGGCCTACTGTAGCCCAACAAATAACGAAGGGTTTGCTTTTGGATCAAAAGTCATTTCCGCCACGTGGGCCAAATGGAGCCTGTCACATCATGGGACCGCGAAATCCGCGCTCGTGTTAATTTAGATACAAACAATGCTGGTCTGTACCACGTGATGGCAGGAGGTCGTATAGAAGCCTGACATCTGCGGGCCATTACGCTAACAGCGATGAGCTGCCAGTGTGTGCATTGTGCTAATGTCAATCATTCTTCTCCGTTAGCCCTCTTGCTAGTATACAGTCCCGCTTACACAATAGCGCCACTGATTGATACGATATTGTCTTTTGTCTCTGATTTTTAGGGGGTCACTGCTTGCGCTTTAGAGCGCTCAGGTGGGGAATCAATTTCAATGATAGGGTGCCGAGTAGAGCCACGGTTTTTGTCACAGGCCGAGTGTCATCTTGACAGCTTCACTTGCTATTGACAGAGGGACAGATCAGGATAAATGCCCCTGTCGATACATTCTGCGTCCAGCGTTATTGATGAAGCTATTTAGCCCGTTCGTTCCGCCATGGCCGGTTCCAATCTTAGATTCACGCCGGACACCTGGAGGCTTTATGTCTGGACGTGGCGTGCATTGCGGTGTATGGGTCAGTGCTTGACCCAGCGCAGTGTATCAAACTGTCAGGGTCAACCTAAAGGTCAATTGTGTACGGACACAAGAGCCATTTATGGCAGATACCATTGCTTTTCCCCTCTCTGATATGTCAGCAGATTTCTTTTATTTGTCCGTAAGATTGGAATGAACACCAAAGTGGATTTGAGCTTTGAGTTTTATCTCTCATTTCTCAAGAGACTTAACAGTCCTTTATTAACTCTGGAGTTTCTCTGGAGGTAAACGAAATGCGTCAAATAAATCAAAAGTGTAAATGGATAAGACAGTTGTATGCACGTTAGTACAATACACAGCATCTCGTAATTGTGTTTACTTCTAAAGTAGATAATACACCGTTGCTCAGATCATTTTGGTCTGTTGTGATGAAGTTCATATAGAGCGCGTGGACTTCCGATTGCAAAATAAGACGTCATTTGAGAATTTATAAAAACTGTTCATCCCCATGAGATGAATAGGATGTATCCAAAAAGGTTGCATTGTGAATACTTTTTCTGTTCACATGAACAAACAATGAACTTATGTTAAAATGTCCAGTTTGCCAATTTAGTTTGTGTAGATAAAAAACACCACATTCTAAGGTCATACAAACATATTACTTCATCTTAAAAGAACTTTTAACACTTTTGAAGACATAGTTATGTTTATTATACTGCGTATCAAATAAACCCTAATTGAAAAGTATTGCCCAAAATTCTTAAACAACAGCCTTAGTTTTACTTCATTGCTTTAAAACTATTGATATATTAAGATCTTTATCCTAGAGATAAGCCAAGCAGATTCCTAAAACACATTTGAATCCGAAACAAACCCTCTCGAACCGATTCTGAGCATTCTCAACATGTCTGAGCTACGAGCTGTAGCGATCGCTCGTGTTCCTCCGCCCAACAAAACGTATCCCTAAATCCTGGTCCATGCATCAGTAATTTACTAAAGCGAGGATTAACACTAATCAGGTTTTGTGCGCGGGAACCGTTGACCGGTTCTAACCTCATTATTTGATAGCGAAATTCTTGTCAGCCCCCATCAACTGTTTAATTAAAATAAGCATTGCCTTTAAGGCCCTTTCTCATTTTTTACCCTCCACCCCGGCGGCATCTGGGCTGTCAATAAATTATTCGCTCCACAGCGCAGCGAAGCCGCATTGGCTGGTGTTCAGCAGAGAATTCTGAGTCCGAGGTGAAAGATCTTTGTTCTTGTTGGTAAACAGCCTGTTCGCAACCCACGCTGACCTTTGACCTGTCTGGACAGGCATAGATAGTGACATTGTCACATGGGGCGTTAAAAGTTAAAACACTAGAGGCACAGTCTTTACCTGCTGAATGTTCTCTGCTGTCTCACATGCCTCCAGGGGCCTTTCAATGCTGTGTTGATTTAATAGTTTTTAAATGAGCTTTCGGGCACCCGAGATGTGCCGCTTTGCTTTTTAAGACGCCGTTGGATAAATTATGAAGTGACTGTGGGGTCGCTGGATAACACATCCAGCGTGCAGAACTCTGGTTTATAGAGAGAGGTAAATGTGGAGGGTATATTCAGCTTCGCAATCTTTCTGTTGTTTGTCAATCTCAAGTCGGGCCACCTATCGAGAGATGTCGATAGCGTAAAGTGGCTTGGCAAGCATTAGCGGTGATGATCGGTAAACACAGGACCTGCTGTTTTGTCGAAAAAGTGCGGTCAAGGGAAAAAAAGTATTGCAAAGTAATATTGAGTGTTTTCTCTGTAGTATGGTAATGAAATCTTTTTGGTTCCCAAAAGAACAGATTTGATTTGATTCAACCCGGATAACACTCGTTCGTCTGTAAGATGTCAACCATAGATCTGGAGATTTGGAAAACAATCTGCTGTGTTAAATCTTTTGCTTAACATCTTATAAAGATACTTCCATCCATCCACAAACACCTTACAGACATCTTCTAGACTTCTATATGACATCTGACAGCAGGCATCTCAGAGATTTATTGCAAATGAGATTTGTTTGCCCGTTGTATTGTAGATGAAAATGCACATATCAAACAGATGTCTGCCAGTTGTACGTGTTCTATCATGCAAAGGTATCATTGAGTTTGAAGATTAACAAGTTATTTTATTTCATTTGCATGTTGTAGGAATAATGTCCAGGATAAAGTGAATTCTTAAATGAGAAATGAGAGAGTTTAATTTTATTTTATAATCTAAAAAGCATAATGGATTCATAAAATAAACATTTTTAAACAAATTTTATCATCTAAATGCAAGTACCGGTTGCAATTTCCTATCCACGGCGTCATTGTCTCAGGGATCGGATGTAAGGACGGCAGGATAATAGCATCTGCAATTAAAACGCTTTAGCATATCAACAGTTATTCTAGCTGTCACCGTGTGACTCTGTGATGTTGTAAGCTTTGCACTCGCCCCACCACACCGAGGGGTCTAGTTGGCATCCGTCATGTCTCTAACAGTGCAGCTTCAGTCGCGTAATTGCAGGCTTTAATTGCAATAATTATTTACAAGCCTAATTAAACAAAAAAGATATGTCACATAGAATTGACTTCCAGTTCAAGTAATAGGGCTCGGTTTTGTCAAGAAACACTGCTAGGGTGCTATCATCATTGCTTGTCTACCAAATGATGAAAGCGGTACTCTAAGAGTCGCTCGGTTTTACTTTCTCTTTTCATAAGAAAGATGTAATGTATAGAAATGCATAGAAAAATTACTTTTTTACAGCTGTTAAAATATCTCAGGACTTGAGGTTTGAATGGGTTTTGTGTGTTTTCTTATTGTTCTTGCCAGTCACATGATGGCTTCACGATATTTGCATGGCAAAAATCCTGCTGCAGTTAAAAGATTATCTTTAGAAAATAAATATTTTATCATGCTAAAAGTGTAGTGTTTTTTCTTATTTGTGCACATTTTTATTTGATCAGGATAGTTGTTGCCAGATTTTGACTACAAATACAAGTCAGATTATTGTTCCAAGTTGGTTTATAACTCATTGCATTGTATTGCATTATTTGCATAACAAACATCTGCATGTTTTGTATAGGATTTGATTTTGCTTTCTATTCCAATATCTTGAACAACTTTAAGATTGACATTCCCGGCCTCCGTGTCAATGTGCCGACAACGACACCATTGTGATCTCTCTCTCAAAACAGGTTCTTAACTTCTTTTCTTATTTTGCTTGATTCGGTGCCCGGCAGCATTTCAGAGATGCTTCTCATTAACCAATTCCCGGCTTTTTAAAGACTTGCCACCAAGAATCCGGAAAAACAAAACCCCTGTTCTCCTTTTATCGATTACATCTGCCCGAATTTGAGCGGTGTTTCAGTCTTTGCCAGGCCACAATGGTGATGAGAGCCGCGCTCCCACTGTGCCTGCGTGCTTCCAGACAGATCCGGTCAATGTATCCTTGCTTTTACCCTGCTGAATGTCACAGCGGGCCTGGTGCTCCTCCTCTTGTTTTGTGTTGAGGGGCTGTAAATGAAGCCCTCCTGTAGATTTCCCCCTCTGGCACCTCTGCAGGTTTAGATGCCAGTCCAGGGTGATGCCCGCCCCACGGCACGACGGATGCCAGATCTGCATATGCTCTTTGTCTGTTCTGTTAATGACTCAGATGCGACCGTAAACACCCTACACGGCGTGATGTGATTGTTTTCCATGGCTTCGCAGCGGTAGTGACGGGTCCTGCCTTTTTGAAATACCGCATGTGTCTTAGGAGCGTTCCTTGCCAAAGTTGAAGAGAGCACAAAGCGATGGATGCAGTTAGAGCATGTGAGCGCTTAATATTTGTGTCGTTTACTCTTGAGAGAAACACTATTAGAGGTACATTCGACTGTTATGAGCTAATGCCACAATACGCCTTCTGTTTCTGACCTTTGATATATTAATAAACACGCATAAGGCTCACTTAATAAAACCTAGTTCCACACAGTCAGGTTTTCCATCTTCACTACATGACCCGCTCTCCACAGCTTATTGACAGAAGCCCTGTCTTCAATTATATGCTTTCAGAGAGCGACACTGCATGTGTCATCGTCACGGTGATAATACAAATGCAGTGAGAGTATGTTGACTTCGCAGTGATGGATGTCAGTCTCAAGCGGGTGGCATACACACAAGAGTTGGTGATGATTCTTGGTAGGCCAGCGACACAAGGTGTGAAGGGTGACTTGGAAGGATTTTCGAGAGGTTTTTGAAATGTTACTTCAGTTGCAGGTGTGCACCGGGTACGTTCGTCTGTAGACCATGAGTAATTATATCTAATGTGTTCCGGAGAATAAGCAGGTGTTGAATTTCATGTTGAAGTAAGGTTCAATTTGAAATAACCTGCCTTTTATCTGTGCATTTGACGCCTTTAAATTTAGACTCTTTAAAATATTAAAGTATTTTATATATTAAGTATATATTAACATTAATTGTAATGTATTATATTTAATGTTTATCAAATTTTTAATTACTTTATTTTATTTGTTGTTTGGTTACATACAATTTCAAAATATCTTCTTCTGTTGAAAAAAGACATACATGTTGATATTGACAAAGGATAAAGTAAGTTATGAATCATTTTCATAGAATTTTTCCTTTGAGGTGTTTGATTGAATATCCATCCTGTCAAAAAAAGTATCATCATCCTTCAATGTACTTATAGAAAGACAACAAAATGAGATTCACAGACACCCAAGCCTCATTACCAGAATATGCTCGTGGCTTCCTCTTAGACATAGGCGGAGAAGAGGACTGTCGGAGTGGCTGGATTAAATGAGGCGAATGGAACTGCGTGTGTTTTCCTTCACTTTTTTCCATCAAAGCGAGTGCCTATTATTTCCTGCGGCGGCGTTTCGAGGTTCCTTGGCTAGAACTTATATACCTCCTCCTTCTGTGTCCTGTAGTAGGGCCCACATCTCAATCATATCACCATCTCTGGATCTCACGATCCACTGAGCGAATCGAAAGACGGGCCCCAAACGCGTTTCTGCTAAATGAGTTTTTTCGCAGGTCTGATGGCAGACTGCAAGAGGCTTTGTTTATGACTTGACTGGTACCAGACGGGGCCACCTGAGCCTTTCCGAGTTTCCCCCTTCTCCCCAATCCGGCCAGCCAATCACGGCCGGCATACGCCTGCAAAGCAGCCAAGAGAGCAGCGGGGTGCAGCCAAGCCCGCCATCTGTATGTACACACGCCTGCAACACACAAACACACGCACCAGAGACTTCCACGAATGTGGAGGGGGCAACAAGCAGACAAAGGAACCCAACACATAATGACACACACACACTTTACGCTGAAGTGCAGATTTTAGTTGCTTTTCCTTCTCTGGAAACAAAAGAAGTGCTTGTGATGTTCATAGTCTCTAATTTCACATAATCAAACCTGGATTATTATTCGTCCCCCTGGGTCCCAGCAGCCAACCGTCTGGCTGCGTTTCAATCAATAATCCCCCTATCATCTTGCCTTGCTGATGTAGACCACTGCTTGCACGTGCAAAGCTCTCAGCCTGTTGCTCTGAGGTTTGAAGGCTGAATTATTCACCCTCAGATGGCACCTCGGTCTCAGATTGAACCGCCTTGGGATCTGGCTGCAGTGCCAGCCGCTTTCGTTGTACAATAAAACCTCTCCATCTTTGTCTGATGTAATTAAACATCTGCTATTTTTCCTAAATGTGCTAACGCTATTATTTATGATTGCCAAACTATCCCAGACAGAAAAGCAGACATATGGACCGTAATTACATTGAAGGGTCTCATCGGTTAGCTTATCTGACAGTCGGGTTTTGACCGGGACGGCTAGCTGGAGCCCCTACCTTGAGACTCGGAGAATAAGTTCAAGACCTAAGCCCGCATGGCACGTTGCAAGGGAGGTGTCGAGGTCTAATTGACAGCCTGACTGACAGACAGGTTACAGGGCTTTACCGCGGCCTCCCCGAGGGGGCTCCGAGCACGGCCGGCAGCTGCGCCCGGGTGCCACCCTTCGGAAAGAGGCAAACGTGGGGTTTTTCTCATTAGTGTCACAGTATGTGCGAGTCGTAGTTGTCAGGTGAGCCAGTGTGGATCACTATTTTGTCAGATATTTTGTACACATGTCAGTGGGATGCACGAATATGCTTAAATAATGCAAAAAATATATACGTGTGTGCGGCTTCTATCTCTCATCTACACAGCCTGAGCGAGAGGGTTTCAGTCATACATTATTGATGTACTCACTCTCTATCGACTGGCTGCAGTTTTCAGGCCTGTATCTCAGGTCTGGGCTATCTCTATATTATTCCAGTCTTTCTTTCCCTCTCTTACCCTTTTACTACCAGAATGCTTTTTCCGTAAACTGCCCTCATTCTCTGTAAGTGTGTGAGTGTGTGGTCTGTCAATTTACAACCGCTAGTGAAATGTCTCTTACAAATGTGTTTATAAATTGCGTGTCTACAGGATCTGTAAATGATGTTTAGTGTAAAAATGACAGTTTTGTTTCTTGTTTTTACTAGACATGTGGCTTTATTAAAACATGTGCTCAAGCATCCCAGTACAGATGCGTTTTTATGGTCTACTAGGAGTTTTGCAGGCCACTGTTTGGCCAGTTAACGGAAAATATGATTTTTGGTTTAAAGGTGATTGTTGTCAAAAATAAAGATTGTGTCATTTCCTGTATGACTTTCTTTCCTCTGCAGGACACAAAAGAATATGATCAAGAATGTCGGTAATCAAACAGCAATGGTTCTTTTTGACTTAAATGTGCATACAACAGAAGTGAATAGGTACTGCTGTTTAGTTACAACGTTCTTCAAAATATCTTCTGTTATGTTCTGCTGAAGTTATACAGGTTTGAAATGAACGTTGAGAAAAGTATCACTATCCCTTCAATGGTTCAAATGTCCAAGTGCTACATTAGTGAAATGCAAACACATGAATGATTTAGAAAATATGTTGTTGCGGTGTAATGTTTTCTAAATCTCTTCTTCTCCTCTAGAGAATGTTTGGTTTATACATTGTAAGCTGTCTGTTTTGCCCATGTGGCATCAGCCACAACCTCACACGTGTTCTGTCCACGCCTGAGATATACAGGCTGTGGTTCTCTCGGGCTTTTTATAGCAGCGTTGAATAGATCCTCGAGTGCTGGAGGTAAAATCTGCACATTTAGGCTAAATCCGTTACACAAATAGCTCCGATGGGAGAGAAACAGTGAGCTAGGGAAGATCTGAACTCCGTTCAAACACGGAGGTTAAGAGCCCTCACATTCCATCTAAATCACAATCAAACAGGATGCCTTACTCCGAAATAACCATCGATTTTCGGTTATAAACCATCTAATGCCGCTTTGGAGTTGTTTTGTTCCGGAAACAGAGCGTTGATGTTTGCTCTGATCAGACGGTTAGTTCACTCGCCTTGTTTATTGCCATGCAAGATTGTTGGCGAGCTGCGAGTACGTCTAATTCTGATTTATGTGAATTGTTCCGGCAGACAGTAAAAAGTCCATATGACATTTAAGCTCCGAGAAGAGAAGGATTTCAAAGGTCAGCCAATGAGCGCAGATGCTGTGCTTGTGCTTTTAATAAAGTTCCTAATCAGTCCAGTTGTGCCATGTCCAACTGCGCTGACATTTTATGCATGAGATTTCATTTTTTTAAGAACAAAGAAAACAGGTGCTTACCTATGCACAACTCAATGTGATGCTAAGATGTTGCATGAAGTTGTAGGCAATTTCAGATGCTGAGAGTGCCGAAGTGTTGGAGAGGTTTGTTCCAATCTCCAGTTATACGTTTGAGCAATGGCGATACATTTAAACTAAAAGGTCCTATCACTCCATCTAGCCGTCTTCCTTACGTACTTGAAGGGACCCGGCTTATTATCTTTCATACACTGATGAAGTCAATCTTTCTCCCTCTTTTTCTCACACATCCCATCACTCAGTTTCAGAACATTGGACCCTTACTGAGAGCCTCCTCATGCAATCAGAAATCTTTTGATTGAGTTTTCAACCCCCACACACACTCTGGAGAAACACGAGCGAATGGATCACTGTGGATGTTGATTGTTTGTGTGTTTGTGCATGTGCTTTATTTCACTTATGAATGTATTCTAGCGTGTGAGGTGTGTGTGTGTGTGTGTGTGTGTGTGTGTGTGTGCGTGCGTGCGTGCGTGTGTGTGAATGGCTTTACTCTTTCTCTCTGCTGAGATTAAAGGGATCAGATTGGACATGTGTGTGAAACTCCACAGAGACTGTACTGAGCCCATAGGAGATTGTTAAATGTTGTCCTCGGCTAAGCCAAGCGTGGATTCATCAATAGGGGTTGAGTTCAGAATAGTCACCACAAAGGAACTAAAAAATATATATTTAGGATCAAAGGAACAGATCATTAGAACAAAAAACAATAGAGTCAATGGGAAGTCGCCATTTTCTATCTTTGTGTGTGTGTGTGTGTGTGTGTGTGTGTGTGTGTGTGTGTGTGTGTGTGTGTGTGTGTGTGTGTGTGTGCGTGCGTGCGTGCGTGCGTGCGTGCGTGCGTGCGTGCGTGTGAACTTTTAAACAAAAGCTGAATGTCATTTGTTGTATTTCCTGTGTGACACTTTACTGCAGACGCAGGTTATAAATCACACAGATGTGTCCACATACATACAGTCATTGCATTTCTGATACTCAGTCTGATACTGATTTATGCAGAGTGTGTGTGTATGCACGTGTATGGGTGTGTGTGTGTGCGTGTGTGTGTGTGTGTGTGGAAAGGATGTGATCGATGGCTCTCATTGCTGTGGGTGAGGAGCTCAGTAGCTTACATTAAAAATGAATGTATGCGTGTGTGTGTTTGTGGCAGCATGTCCCAGAGGTACCCGCTGTTTACGGCTCACTCCAGGAGAGGGGTAAGGGGTCAATGCCTGGAATGGTAGCTATGGCAACCGGAATGTGGATTTCATGAACGTTTAAAGTATGCGTGTGTGCCGGAATCAATATTGACTTCTATGGAATGAGAAACTTCCGAGGAATTTGTCACGTCGAATCGCAGTGACGATTTGAAACATAAAAGGTTGTGGTTTTGATTCCTAGGAAATATGCATACGGATAAAACATTTTAATTGAATGCATCATTTTGGATTACAGCGTCTGTCAAATGCAAAGGCTTATGTCTTTTTTCAGTTCATACATTTATGGTCAAAAGTGGATACAACAGACCAGTCTTGCCTAGGTTGTTGAGATCCTCCTCACCTTACATCTTCATAAGATCTTTATTACAGCCCCAGACGTTTCTTTTCTTAATCATTTACCTCAGACCCTACATCTTTCTCCCGTTCCTCTCTCTCGCCCGTTCTCTCGCTCTTGTATTCTCTCTAATGGTTCTTCATTCATCAGACAGGTGCCTGTGGCAGTGCAAACTCTGAAACACAGAGCTAATGCGAACATCTATTCTCCATGTCCAGAAACACCTCCCAGCTCTCCCTGCACACTCTTTTCTCCACATATCCTCCATATCAATCCCTCAACCCCACGCACAGGTCTTGAATCAGCCATTCGGTTGTAATTATATCATCACAGGTCAGGACCACAGCAACCGAGGTTGTTTGCTCCAAAGGCTACCGTCTTGAGGAATCTTGTTTGCGTCTGGAATTCAGCGCCAACTTCGTTTTCTCTTTCTGTAAATGTCCGGTCTCCAGGCGCTTCTTGGACAGCTCCAGAGCGAGAATACGGAATTCAAGCCAGATAGAGATTAGCAGATAGCATCCTGGAAGCATTTTAAGCTGTTGAAGAATTACAGAGCTCAAGAGGAAATTAGGAGTTGGCAAAGCCTCTGTCCTACCATGAGTTTGGGCTGAACCCCAGAATTCCACACTAATCTAACTACAGTTGTCATTTAAGCCAAGTGGCTGTTATTAATACTTTAAGTTCAGGAGTGCAAATGGGGATTATTATCAGTAAGATGGGCATTTAGGGTTTCGCAATATTCTTTTGCATACTGAAATTTTATTTAATGTCCCATTTTACTCAATTATTCTTTGTTTTTAAAGCTTTGTTGGCAGGAGATATGTTAATAACCTGCGTTTTTTGTTTACTCTTGTTTTTTGTGTTTTGTGGTTAGTTTTTTTAATTGTCATTAGAAGAACTTGAGCGTACGATTATTATTATTCATTATAAACCTGCAATAAACAACACATTCTCTCCATTCCCATATCTGTCCAAAATATAAAAGTGCAGGTTATGTAACATAATCATTTTACGTTATTACATCAAGTTTGAAATATTATAGGCTTTTTATATGCTTGTCCAATATCTATTTTTCACAAAAGGCAGCTTTAAAATGATTCGTTGAACCGTGGCGCCCAGTGGTTTGCCACATCTAGTCTCAAACCTGACGACACTTAACTAAGGTGAAATGATTGTAATGCATCACCTCTTTCCATTGTAAACTATAACAAAGAATCGGTGCAAATTGTCCAAAAATGATATTTTATGGAGATGCGTTCAAACATGCATTGACCAGTACATGCACACACGCAATCACAGGCTGCTCACAGTGGGAGTACAGACATCATTGTGCTTCCCGCGGTGATGAGCGACTCAAGCATGTGCTGGTCAACAGCTGCTCGCAGACCTCATAACACCTTTATCCATCTCACTTTTTCTCTCTGGAACTCTCTCTATCAATCTCTCTGCCTCCATCTTTTCCTGCAACATCGTCCTGCAGACGGGGACGCACATCTGCGGCAGCCCTGTCGCCCTGCGGGGCAGCTGTCCTCTGTTCCCTTCCTCCAGCGCTGTCTGTTTCAGCTGTCTCAAGAAAAGGCTTAGTATTAGACAATATGGGATGCATAGGGAGGGAAACCATCACTTTGACTGGTTATGGCAGCCGTTCTGCAACGTTTTTCGTGGAGCTCGCTTTTAACCTCAAAAAGAAAGTTGTCCTCCCAACGAAGCCCCTGAACCCCTACTGTACCTTAGGCTACTAAATAATTTGCCAACACATAAGGATCTTTTTGAAACTCTATTGTCGAACGCCCTTTTAAACGGGATTTGCTTAAATTCGCTTAAAACTGGCATGATCTTATTGATCAATTCTTTTCGATAGACAAATCGGAATGGTTATTTGTTTATGAGTGATGAGATAACATCAAATTCTGACGTTGTAGATGATAAAATATGTAAAATATCCTGTATTGGTCAAACAATTTTGTAAAGTCCACGGAATAGTAACTATCTAGCAACATGTTAAAAACCAAGAACTTGTTGCTATATCAACTGCATAGCAATAGGCTGGCATGGACCCAGGACACCCCAGCATCCTACCAGCGAGTTTTGCATAGACAAAATTATTAGCTTTTTAAAATCCCATCAGAATAGTGCATCTGGTGGCTGTTGACCGGACACGGCGTCATTTGGTTTAAGTGAAATTGATGTTGGTCTGGCTTTAAGTCTTTGTTGTGTAACACTGAGACTTATTGCCAGCGTTGCTTTGTGAGCAGCGCCCCTGGTGAGCTTGTTTGTCATCAGGCTGGTCGGCAGAGATGATGTGCTGGACTCATTACTTTTGACCACCTGTTTATCCTGGGGCAATGACTGAGAGAGGAGGGGGTGAAAATGAAAAAAGGGAATAGGGACGTGTTGTGTGACACCTCTCTAATTTGCCATGAAGTCACACCGTGTATGCATAAACAACCAAAAACACAACTGCGGGGTCGTGAATAATCCACCAATAGTGGCCATGTGTCTGTGAAAGCAACAGGGCGGCTGGTTGAATGCGTCTTTGTTCGCGGGCCGTGTGTCGTGGGACAGGTGGATCGTCAGACCCCGCTGCTCACACGCTAATGACATTTAACACGGCCATACAGCGCGCACACACATGTGCAGTGGGAGCCCGGCGTGTTGCTCCGCCCCGCTCACTAACCACACACTGTGTGCCCACTCATCCATCTCAAAACTGTCTCTCACTTCATCTTAACCTTTGACCCTGGAAACAATGTCAGTGTAAAGAAACACAAAGACTCAAAGCGTCAAAAAGCTCAGTCAAGGGACGGCATGCTTGAATTTAGATGCCAGTGTAACCGGCGTGATGCTGTGGGTTAAACTGGTACATTTCTGGTTCTCTTTATTTTACGTTTACACATGTTGCTAAGCAAAATATGAAAAATGTATGGAGAAAGATAAACCTACAAACACTTCAATAGAAAGCCTGTGGTTGTGTGTTTGTGTGTGCTGATAGGATGCAGGTGCACCCTAAAATCCCTGCAGCAACATGAGCACAGATCACAAGCTTCAGCCCTGGCGATGAAAGCAAACGCCTGAAAATAAATGAATAGATAAAAGCGATTTCACAAACACAGGCACCAATCACAGATCCGTGGCCCGGTCATCGCAGCGGTGCTATCCCAGCATGCCAAGTGGGCAGCAGAAGGATCTGCGAGTGGACTGGAGAGGGGCATTGTGGGTCAGTGGCCAAAGCAAGTCTCTGGTCGTGGTGGCCATGTGTGTGTCTGGTTCGAATTGTCATCTGCCGTATTGCTGTAGTATTCATTTATATCGACTTATTTAAAGTGTGCGAGAGATCCTTTATTTGACATGCTTTGCTGCATATTCTGGTTTGTATTAAATATTATAAATCATATTTATAATCAGATTATGTCTTAAAGTGATCATGTTCCTCAAAAATTACAATTCTTGTCATTTGAAACCTGTATGACTTCATTTCTTATACTGAACACAAAATATATTTAGAAGAAAAGAGGTACCCATTGACTTCTACTATATGGACAAAACAAATGCAATTGAATGGGTGCCAGTTCCTAGCGTTTTTCAAAATATCCTCTTTTACGTACTTTTTGTACTTTAAAATTACAAGAATGTAAATAACTGCAAATGAGGACAGTATTTTTATTTTGGACGGAACTATCACTTTAATGTTCTTTATTGATGTGTGTGTGGGGGGGTCATACCTTCTGCAGCTGAACAGGTGCAGTGGGTGACACAAAAGACCACTATGTTGGTTTTATATCTCTGTGTCTGTACCACAGCTGCTTCTGTCCTGTGTCCACACACACAACACATGTTTTACCATCATTCTGCACTTGTGTTTATCTTTGATTTCTCTTTTTTCTCATTTACATGCAGATGTTTTGAGGCCTTTACTTACACATCATATGCACCGTGCAAATGGACATACTGTTCGTTATTTACTCCTCTCTTGTCATTTCAACCCTGTACGGTTTTCTTTCTATTGCAGATATAAGATGTTTTAAACAATGTTGTAGGGAAACCCTACGACCCAATGTACTAGCAGGGTACTTGTTAGTGTACTTATAGTGATTGGGACTAAATTGGACTTTCTCGTTTATAAAACTATACCATCCTAGTCTAATATAAGTATACTTATGGAACACTTCAATAAGCTTATTTTTCATAACTTGCACTGATTCTGTGTCCAATAGAAGCGAAGGGGTACCGCCGTGGTTCGATTACTAACATTCTTCAAAATATATTTATACAAATTTTACATGAATCTGCAATTTACAAAATAACGAAAACAACGCCTAACCTGTTGACAGATTTTCCACCAGAAGATCTTTAATACCCAAACTTTTATGATCGCATTCTTCCAAATATCCAATTTTTTCAAATGCTTTATACAGGATTTATTGAGTGATATATCCAAACGTTTTATATGAATACATGTATGTGATTAAATATATGAATAACATGCACTGAATGTTGAGTACATATTGATTAAAATATCCCTCTGTTTGTGTTTTGCAGGTGACACGTGTGCCGATCGAGTCCTGCGAGCAGTACAGCACGTGTGGAGAGTGTTTGAGCTCTGGAGATCCACACTGTGGCTGGTGCGTGCTGCATAACATGTAAGTCCTTTTTTTACACCACACTCCAAATTAAAGTATGCAGTATACACCACGCAGTCCATTACACACACGGTTTTATTTGAAAGCTACGGGTTTGCTTAATGTAATGGCCAGAAAAAAAATCAATGAATGGTTTCAGGAGAGCCTGGGGGTTTTATGTTTTACTAGGAGTCAACCCTCATACTATAGCCTCATACTATAGCCTTTAATGTCACAGAGGATGTTTGCCCCCTGGTGGAAGATAATTGCTCTGCATGACACAAAGCTGAATCCACACACATTAATTCCTCAAATGTAGTGTGGAATGTTAAGTTAAAAGCTTGTATGCTTAAAACAGGTGGTCCAGACAGAATGAGTTCATTTTTATGTGTTATAAGGTTGGGATTGGCTCTTATCGTGCCAGGAGTCTATAGGGATGTCAGACACGCTGTCATTACTCAAATGATGGCCGTACCTCCCAGAAAATGTGCACTTAAAGTAATTTACATGACTCCCTACAGGACAGGGACCAGTAATTGTTGAAGCGAGCAGTATTTTCGCATCTCCGTTCAGCATGGGGCTGGTGGTTCGCGTCGCAGTGTGTTGTTAGCGCGGCGGGATCCTTTTCCCAGCATCCCTCTGGGGCTTTGTGCTGTATTAAAGCTCAGGTTATACAGATGGTATTTGTTTCCGAGACATGGTATCTTGTGCAAGCTGTATGTATTCACTTAGAAAGAGAACATGGTGCAACCACATATATAGATATGTTCATCAAATATCTTGATATTAAATGTCTTGCACAATTCATTTTGTGAATCAGCAGATAAAACAGGACAGACAGCACACAAATAAGCAAACAACATTCTGGATTCCGTCACGATAGATTCCCCCTCAGTGTTCACTTAATAAAATTAACACCTCCTCTCTCTTTTTCTCGCTCTAATTTCAGATCCACACACATATTTGTTCATTTATCACTCCTTACGGCCCCCATGGAGTCCACCCTTCACATATAATAGAGCATTCGACAAAGAGAGATTGCTCACAATTTGCGCCATGACTCCTTTTGTTTTTGGTTTTTGGCATCAGTGTCCCCCAACAATAATAATTCTGTCAGCATTTAAGCACCTAATGGTATTCAAAACCTGAATATGACTCTTTTTTTCTGTGTAACGCTAAAGAAGATATTTGGGGAAAAGTCAATGGGGGCCTACCCTCAACATATCTTCATACACATCAAGCCACACAGGTCCTCCATTCTCAAGACTGCTTCCAGAACCCTCCAAAAATATCTGAAAGAGTAGAAACATTGCTGTCAGATTTTCACAATGGCTAATCTCCTTTCAAGGACACTAATCCGACAATCCAAGCTGAGTTTCTCTGAGGTCATGGGGCATTTTTTATCAATGATCCTGCATTTAAGAGGAGATCAATTCAACAGATGTAGAATCGGGTTTAGGATTTAGTTCATAATAGAGAGAAGTAAAGGGGTGGGAAACATAACAGAGATGAGTACTTTAAAGCGTCTTTGAGATTATGCAATACACGAGTGTTTGAGAGCGCATGTGTAAGCTCGCGGCTTGTGTCTTGTTTGCATGGCTGCGGCGGGCACTCCAGGAGCGAGGCGATCTTCACAGCGGGGATCAGCTTTTGATCCGTGCTGTGGGGAAATATTCATTCTCTCCCACTGATGTGCTGGCACGGCCATGTCTGCGTTCAGACCATAGACTTTGTTAAGAATAGCATGTCACGTGTGTAGATTTTCAGTGTGCTCCTAATACCCGGATGACCTATAATCACCGACACCTACTGCTTCCAACAATGCAGTGTGCTTTTTAAGAAAGTGCACAATCCACAGGTTTTACCCTACTGCCCAACAAATCCAAACATGGCCGACTATTTCACAGCAAGCTATTGTTGATGACAAGCTTACGTTGCTCATTACATGGTGATGGTGTTTACTCTTTGATCTCGGTATTGAGCGCAGGTCTGCGTTTGGCTTATATGTGATTGCTATCTCGTCTCTTGCTCTTCTTAATGAATTCCTAATGACGTATCGATCCGCCGGAAAGATAGAAGATGTTGTAGATGTTTACAGATTCACTTTCAGAACAGCTTGGGTTTATGGATGATTTCTTTCCAGAAATAGCTGAAAACTATCGAGATGAAAGACGCATTTACTTTGGGGTTTTCATGGATGTTTTTTCCCTTGTCTGGTCCCTTGCTGTCTTTTTTATGTTTAATCGTCTCATCTCGTCTGTTGGTTGGTCTTGTCTCTTGTAATGTTGTATCACAACTCGTCTCTTCTTTTTTTCCTGTATTCTTATCTCCTCATTGTCTATTCAACTCTCTTCTCTCCTTGCTCTTACAGCTTTCTTCTCAGTTTTATTTTAATAGCTGGAGTTTTATCACTCTGTAAAACTCTTCCTCTCCCTCTGAATTTTGCTCAATCAAGCTGTCTCGCCACACACCTTGTGGGGTGCTCTTGAGACGCCTTTAAGAAAGAAACAAGGGAAAATCTTCTCCTGTCATCTGTCTTCTCCTGTCGGTGTTGTGTGCCTGTGAGAGTGTGAGAGTGTGTGCGAGGAGGAGAAAATAGTGTAATTGCCTGTCTGGTGCACGGGGCTAAAGGCTGGCGGTAGAGTAGAACCCAAAGGTTATTCCACCACTGATATTACATACACTCTCTTTCTCTCTCTCATACTCACAAACACACATGACTCTTGCATGAGTTACATATTTAGTTCTTTATGGTTCAGTTCAAGCAAAATAGATTTAAATCTGAAATTCACAGAAGCACAGGCAACTTTGTAAATTCTAGGGATCAGAATGAAATTGCTAAATTATCTTGTTGAATTAATTATAATCATGTTGCATAAATTGTCAAAGATAACATATAATATATAGTGTAACATTCATTCATTTTATTAATATATAAAGGTGTGGTGGTGTGGTGGTGTTGCGAGGAAACGCATATTTGTGTATGAGCATGTGCAGGCATTTTCTTTGATATGGATGTAAAATTAGGTCCCACATTCCATTTTGTGTTTAGAAACCAGGGCCGTCGAAACTGAATGAACCCATCACAGACAAAACGATGAGCACGGACACACACACACACTTCATTTTAATGAAAGAAAGCGAAGAGCTTGGCCTCTAAGTACACACACTTACACGTACACACATTATAATGGCCGTCTCCGGGTGCCATGGCAACGAGCATCCCGAGTGCACCCATCACCTCCTCCAAAATCAAACCCAGTGCCTGAATCTGGTGGCTGGGAGGATGCGCAGACAAACGCACACCCACATTTTCAGACGCTGAAGTATGCGAGAGATGTCCCGGACATCTGAAAGCGCATTAAGTGTCATTTTCCCCCAAGCATTAGGCATGTTAAAAAGACACGGCAAATTGCAGGCCTACACGCTCTTTGTCAGGGAGAGAGAACGAGAGAGAGAGGCTGAGTCAAAAGCAAGTGACAACTGAATAAATGTGGTGTGAATGTAAAAATTCTGCCCACGGAGATCGGGATGTACTGTCAAATTTATTACTATAAGTTGATTAGTCAGTATGAATGGAGTAATGAAACTGTATTTAATGTAATTCCAATGTATTTTGTGTGTCAGCGATTTAGGTAAAACCCATTGAGATGAGTTAGACAGCTTAAATTTGAGTATCTAGAACATAAACTCTGTAATAAAAGATATAGACATGTTATATCTGACTAGCTGCTCTGGAATCAAAATGTAATGATTTTGCTGGTACCTGGGGAAACTGGAATGACAGTTAGTGGATGAAAAGAATGATTCTGGTTTTCAGGACCAAGGACAGCAGCTGAAGTCTGCCACTGAAGCAAAAATACATTTAAAAGTAAAAAAAACAATTCATTCAAATAAAATGTAGTTACTTACATTCATGGAAAAGAAATTGGTGGGCTATTTGTTCAGCTGGCTTTAGCTATTTGGGGGAAATGCACACACTGATTAGAGATGTATAGCTTTCACATGTTGTAAGTACTGTAGGTGTCTTTCGTATGGATATGGATAATCTTTATGGTTGCATAAATGACAATACACAACTAACTTTCGTTATCTCTCTCTCACATAGGTGTTCACAAAGGGACCGCTGTGAGCGAGCGAACGAGCCGTACCGTTTTGCCGCCACACTGAACCAGTGTGTGAAAGCCACGGTGTACCCGGACAGCATCGCCGTGTCTGAACCAAGTGTACCGGTGAGACTGCATGCACCTCTTTGGAACAATTTATACTTTACACCAAACACATTCACAACCTTGTGGTGGTGTCGAATTAAATTAGCTTAGTGAAAGTTTGTTATAGCAAAGTACAATTTTTTTGGCATGAATTAGTTTTTAGTTCCGTGTCTGCATAAGCAGTTTTGGTTTTCTTGAGATGTAGGATGTGGGCGGCTGAAGATCTCTGAGGCTTTGGTTGAGGTACATGTGTGGGTGAGATACCACAAAGAGTGTGGGCCGATGTAGGCTGAGACATCACTTCTGATGGACACTCCGAGCATTGCTTAGACTCTTGTTTCGCCTTTCTTTGGGCATGATTTTTATTTTCACCCTTTTAGATTGATTAGGCTTGTGTAAGCCGTTGTTAAGGTTTGCGTAAGCTTCAGTATGTTTGAACAACTTACAAATTAACCCTTTGCATTGTGTTTATTCAACCCATGTACATTACGCTTTTAACAAGATGGGTTAATAAATAAAGCAAACGGTCAGGCGATGCGGCTATATTCAATTTTCATGCCCCAGTGCATGCTGGGAAAAGGATTAATGAGGAAAAAATGTTTCATGGAACAGTTAATCAATTAAAACCTAAACACATAAATCCAATTAACCTATCATGCATATTAGTGAAAAATAGGGTATATTTTAATAGACAGCTTTAAAAGTCATTTCGTTTCAGTGAACAAAAATAATCGTTTAATCATTTTACTTCATTTGCTGACGGGAAGGCGCTCTCAACGCGCATCCGTGCAACAAAATGTCGCTGTTCGGATAACTGGCAGTACCGGTATCCCAGCTACCTGATTAAGATAATAAGACGCCCGGTGCTAAATTAGATGTTTCTGTCCGCTTTAGCTTTGGACGACGCGACAACAGAATCACCTCTGCTCGCCTCATCGCGGCGAAGGGAAGCAATCGCCATGACAACAAAAGCTTATCCCTGATGCGTGGCGAGCATGAAAAGCAGTGAAAACAATCAAATTACCTTTATTAGAAAAGCAAGCGACAATTAGCCTTCTCCACACAGCGAAGAAAAACACCCTTAGCGTTAACACGCGGCGAAAGGAGCAAAGGCAAAACATGGCAACAGCCGTCACTTCTCAACAATGTGGTTATGGGCAGACAGGACTAACCACAAATAATGCCTTTTCTCAGCGTATCTACAGCGAAAAGCAGAATCGCTAATTAGCGATTTTCTACCGTCGATCGCGCAGCACCAATTTGCCAGCCTAAAGAGTGCAGAATATAGTATTTGTGTGGTTTGGAGGTAATTAGATACTTTGGAGTATAGATATTGCTTAAAGCGGGAATTCGAAAGGAAAGAGCAAAGTAATGGCAGAAATCCGACCCTCCATGTGAACAGTTTTTCAGAAATAAAAATAAAAGTTAACTGTAAGATCTTTACAAATGCCACAGCAATAATTATCTCCGGAAGCAGATGAAGGACCGCTCTGCACTTTTCACTTGCCGTGTGAATGTGTGTATTAATAGATGCTGAGCTTTTGTCCTGTGAGTGTCTCAGAGGGACTTCAAGTGTGAGCTTTTCAGAAGGTGTGAAGTATAGATGTAGTTTAGAGACAGAACAGAATTACTAAATATCCAGTTTTGTAGCAGAACGCATCTTTATATTTTTAGGTACGTAATATATAGTCAGAGCCTCTGCTATGTGAAATGAACTTATGAACAATGAACTTCTTTGCACGCATGGCCTTCTCTTTTGCTGGAATGATGATCAGTTTCGATTTCTAAAAATGAACATGACCACAAATACTGATAAAAAATTAGGACACATTTATGAGGTAAGATATCGCAATATTTTGAAATATTGGCTTCATCTTTTCAGACACCAGACATTGGAGTTGGTCTTATTTTTCATCATTTCAAAGTCAGTTTTGTTCTTGCATCTTAATGGGGTCATCTAGTTTAAATTCTCTTTTTGATCAATCTAGCTCCTTGTAAAAGTGACGGACGTTCCGGATCTTTCGGCCGGAATCACATGCTCTTTTGGGAACTTGACGGAGGTCGAGGGAAGAGTCGATGGGAACCAGATCCTCTGCATATCTCCTGCTGCGAAAGATGTTCCCATCATCCCCACTGATCAAGGTTATCTGTCTATCCATCATTTTTAACCAGTTAACAATTAGATTATAATAGACAATTTGTTTTTACTGTAATTGCAATGTTCCTACTCGCTTTTAAGCGCCCCTTGAGTTATTGAGCTTACCTCTGCGTCCACATCCTCAACTTTTCACGTTGGTTTCAACTGCTCCATCAATTGCCCTCTCCATTCCTCTAGTTTTGTCTTCATCTACAGTACCTGTTCCTCTAGGGGAGGTGATCTCTATTCTCGGCTATGGATGCGCCATTAATACACTTTCCCTGGTGTACCCGACAGCCGTGCCTTCTAATGAGGGCTTCATGCGTCTGGGCCTCCCCCTCTCACACTCCAGCCATACCATTGATCCCACCGTCCACGTGAAACCGCAGTTCTAATGAGCCCACACTGACCCTGGGTCAGCTCCAGGGCTGCAGGCGTGCTCTCATATACAGTTACAACCATTACAGGTGATGAGCCCTCTGCCCTCTCCAAACCTGTAATTGCTCCAGGGAAAGTGTTACTCCTGTGCGCTGATCAACAATTGGGTTCAAAGATGTCTGTGGTTATGGGTTTGGATGGAGGACTGATCTGGGATCAAGAGTGTAAATGATTTGATGCTTATTAAGCATATGAAACTGAAGTCAGTTACGAATTCCTTTATACTGTAAATGTCATATGACTAAAAAATTTGCTCCACATTGGTTGCTGGTTAAACATGGTATATATGCAAAATATGATTATGTTGGCTTGCAAAAAGACTAGATCGTTTTTTTTTAATGGATGCTAATGGAAAAGCTTTTTGGAGCCGGATGGAGTACTTATGACATCTATCAGGACCTTGAGCTAACTTTAGAAGCAAGCAAAAACTGAATCATCATGTGACTTTGTTGGCTCTATATGCAGCGACGTGAGTTTATTTCATTTCACAAGCCTTATTAATTTTAAAATTCAAGAGCAAATTCCTACATGTGCTTTCTTTCTAACCTCGATTCCGAAGCAGATGGCTTTCTATGCAGCAGAAGTTGGTTGTGATTATCCGATTCACAATAATCCCCTCCCAACCCCACTGTAAATGACAGCTCTGTTTACCCGCAGCCCCACGTTCGTGTCGGGGAGCGTTATCCAATCAGTGGCCTCCCTCAGGTAAATGTCACGTAATCCCCCGATGCTTCATATTTGCTGGCTGTCTCTTCACCGGAGCATATGAGCATCGATCGCGTGTGGAAATACTGGTTACGGGTACAGCATCGATTGAAGCGGGGCTGGCTGTGACTGGTCATATCCCAGTTCATTTCCAATCGCTGGGCATTTGGGAATGGTGTGCCAGTTATTGTCTCCGAGAAAGATGCTAAAAAATTTGTAAGCTCCTGTCCATTCATCCATGCTATTCAGACCAAACGAGGCACAGAAACAGGTGCGAAGTAGGGAAAGTCGCCCCTTCAATGTCCAGTCCTACTCCCACATGCTGCAGGGACAAAGCTTTTTGAGTGTGAAACGCTGTCGATAGGAATTCTCCACACTGCCGCCTTGCCAAGCGCGATGGGCCTGGCTGCTGTGCCGCCCGTGGGCCCATTAACAGCAGGGCTCAGCTGTTGCGATGGCGTGTCTTTACAAAAACCGAAATATGCTCATGTCGGTTTGGATGCCACGCTCCGGGCTTCGCTCGACTGTAAGACTGTGCGAAGGATGCCAAGTATTAATCAGAAGACAGCTTGAGGATTAGGAAAACTGAAATAAGGGTGGCAAACAAAACTGTGGTGAAACACAACAGAACGACATGTGACAAATGTGCAATCTCTCTCTCTTCAGATTGGTCTGGTGTGGAGCTCAGATTGAACTCGAAGGAAACGGGTCAGATGCTGATCAGCACCGAAGTGAAGTTTTACAACTGTAGTGTGCACCAGCTGTAAGTATACGGTTACTTCATCTTTAAGAACTCAGAAATTCACGTAATGTCTTCTAGAGAACAATGAAATTAGAGTGGTAGTTTGATAGGGGAAATTAAAATTCTATCAAAATTGAATCTCCCTCATGTTGCTTGACTCTTTGAAACATAAAAGAAGATATTTAAAGAAATGTCACAGTGGTTTTACATTTACATTACATTTAGTCATTTAGCAGACGCTTTTATCCAAAGCGACTTACAATAATCGAGGAGACAAATATATATTTGTTATGTTAAACACAAAATTTTAAAATATGTAATTTTTGTTAAAATGGTACTCAAATGTGCCAAAGGATGGTTTGTTTCCAACATTTTTCAAAATATCTTCAATATATGGTTTTATGTTCGTACTATATGTGTCAATGGAAGCTAGTGTTGTTTGGTCACCACAATACTTCAAAATATCTTCTTTTCAGGTTTAAAAAATTAATGTAATTTTGGGTGAACTAAAACTTAAAACAAAGTCACATTCTCTTCCCACCCCAGAGTAAGACACTAATAGTCTTATTTTCACCCAGAAGTTGGTCGAAGGGATATAGATTTGTCAGTTTTTGTGCTCCACTGGATGTTTGATATATTATCAATCTTCTCAGGGGCAGGTCACACTGTGTGATATTAGTTTCTGTGAAGTATTATGACCACGCCATCAGTCCTGCTGATATATTTCTCACTTCCTGTTTCTGCAAGCATTATGTCGCACGGCTCAGCCAGTTCTCTCCGCACACTGCGAATACTTCAGAAGTGTTATGCAACACACAAACTGTGAATGTTTCGGGCCCAGCAGGTGTCTTGATAATATTCAAAGAGTTTGTTGTCGAAGCTGCGTTTTGGCCCGGCACCAGATTCCCGTAACGCAACGAGTCCAAACTCTTCGAACCGCAGCGATATTCCTGCCACCCTGCATGGTGCAATGCCCGGTCCTCACCTCGCAGCTATAAAAAGCCTTCATTATGGCAAATGCCGTCTGATTGCTTGACATTTCTCAAGTCTAGAGTGAGATGTCTGAATTGCAGAATATAAGTGTTTCGTGGGTTTGTGCTCTGGCTGGCAGTAGCGCTGACTATCACAGCTTAATTCCACTTCATCTGTGATCCAAGTTTGTCGGGATTCTTTCTGGGAGGCCAGTTTACAGATGACAGTTTGCATTCATACTGTATTTGTATTCATAGCACATTTCCAAATTCCCATCGCATGTGTGTTTTTGCATTTTTGCCGTCGATAGCCTGTGTGCACATTTTCATCTCATATGCGTCTCTGGTGTCTTCTGTGGAGAACAGATGCTGTGCGATGCTGGAGATCACAGGGCCTCGGTAGCTGGAAGCTTGCTAAAAGGCACAGGAAGACGTTGCTTCCGAGGGATTCGATTGGTTGGCGCTGATATGCTCACCCCTCCTCTTTTGCAGCCAGTTCCCTACACTTCCTGGCTGTCTGACACCCGCGTCACAGAAGCATCTAACAGATCTGGAACTAATCAGACAGACTCCCTGTATCTTATCCCTGGCAGACCTCACACAGTTTGGTCGCCCCTTTTTGTGCCACCGGGGATTACGGATAAACTGAGGTAGCCCCTCCCTCTGTGGCATCCTCTTTGGTCTGGCCTCGGTCTCAGCCTCACCGAAAATTTCTTCCCACACTGTTCTTTTGCGTTTAAAGTGCTGTAATTTACCTGGAGTTCCCATGGGAATCAACAAAGTGATTAAATTCACCTGAATATTTTACATAAATTATGGTTTATTGCTCAGTTAGCGTACTCTCCCGCTGTCCAATCTGCTCTGCCCGTGTGAGTCAAAAGGCCCAATGTAGCGCCTGCTCTCTTGAATATTTTAGAAGAAGAACTACTGCATAATTTAACCGGCATGCAAAAAACACCAATTCTTGGACGCCGGAGTGCTGTAGTGGTTTATTGCCCTAGAAGTATCTCCAGGATTCCACAACATCAAACACATGACATATTCCTCTACTAACGAAACAAGGCCTGCTTGCCCTAGCTAGGAATTAGGGAGCGCGTGCAAATGTTTGATGGAAACATGTTGGTACGGTGGATCTTGGATTTGCTTATTGTGAGCTTCACTCTTGTGCATGTTAAAGATAAAGAAATGCGCGTTGCTGTTGACTATAATGTGTCCATAGATTTA
This sequence comes from Triplophysa yarkandensis, assembly GCA_033220385.1. Taxonomy (NCBI): domain Eukaryota; kingdom Metazoa; phylum Chordata; class Actinopteri; order Cypriniformes; family Nemacheilidae; genus Triplophysa; species Triplophysa yarkandensis. The sequence goes on along the minus strand of JAWHQN010000155.1, from coordinate 624,265 downwards.
TCTAAACACAGACAACCTCCGAAAAGGTGGTACCTGCTTAAGCAATGCTTAACTTAGATCATGACCCCGGTTATCTCAACTTCACCCCTTAAATGAAACACTTAACCTTAGGTTTCTCCCATGAGGCTCTAGTAAGCATGTCACTTTAAAAAATAATCCAGTGATTATTGTAAATAACACAACAATACAAAGTTATATTATATTAATTAAATCTTTTATTATTATTGTTTTTAATGGGATATATTTTAAATGAATATAAAGCCACAATATTGTTTCAGTTTATTTAATAAAAAGAAACGCATATAGAAAAACTTACCAAATAAAAAAAATTAAATACACTTAAAATGTTTGGTGGGTTCTAATAGAAATATTCCAGTTAGTCACATTTACTTAATCTTAACTTACATGTACTCAATTTATTAGCATATTTGATTGATCTCAAGCTTTAAATTTGGACACATTTTTAAGTCTAAATAATTTATTAAACGAAATGAGTGAATTAAAGGTAGACAGTCCCATGATGAAAAAAGCAAAGGGATGCATTTGTCATCTGATGCTCAATCATCCTATTATGTCGGAGAGATAAAAAGAATATATTTTGAGAAATGTCTGTACGATGAAAGTCAATGGGCGCTAGCCTTGTTCGGTTATCAAGTGGCTTCTTTTGTGTTGTGCATGTAAAGAATATGATACCAAACAAGCCATACAAGTTTGGAAAAGTAAGAGGGTGAAACAATAAAACAATTTTCATTTTAGGTGGATTATAACTTTAAAAAACATTGCTCAGTAAAGTATTTTTATATTTTATTTTATAATTCTTCAAAACATGAATGTTAGACGATATAATTTACTGCAAATCATATGTCACATTATGGCTTATGTCTTAATACAGACTGAATGTCTTGATATACTTGAGATATGATTGTACAGCTGAGGTCGAGTATGACGGTTGCAGACGCTGTACCCTACATACTAATTTTCACAGTCTGCTTTTAATTTAGTCAGCAATAAGCGGCAAAGGTCAAGAGCGCAGTGGTGCTGGTCTCAAAGGCACAGCCTCATCCTCAGCCCTAATCTAAAACCCAGAGCTACGTTTATTACTGACTACTTTCATAAAAGCCTTCAGAATAAGGACAAATAAAGGACATTGCAGGGTGGAAACAGCACTTTCTGGTATGTGACTAGCTATGAAGAGTGAGATGAGATCATTCAAAGCTGAGGTCATAATGAAATGCCAACGAAATGCCTGTAATGTTTTACGTGTTTATCCCATGTAGACCAAAGACGCCTCACATTGTACGTTTGTCTATCCTCTGTGTTTAGATGTCTTTCCTGTGTGACCAGTTCCTTTCGATGTCACTGGTGCAAATATCGAAACCTCTGCACTCATGACCCCTCCAGCTGCTCCTTCCAGGAGGGACGCGTCAACGCTTCGGAGGTACACGCGCACACACATTAACCTGCTGTGGGTATGATCACAGGGTCTCGTGCTGGGCCCTCATCACAGTGGCAAATCTACAAGATCACAAGCTCTTGAGAAAAGCTTCCAATAATAGGAAGTGTGTGTGAAGTCGAGGGCCGGCGAGTCTGTGTGTTAGTCTGCGTGTGTGCACTTGCAGGTGTTCGGCTGATCAATGTGCTACATTACACCCTGTCAGGTGGTAAACACACTTGCTCACCCTCACACAGCGAGCAATTAACAGTCGATATCCGGAAATATTCTCCATCATGGTGCACGCAGTCTTCCCACTTATTCACACGCAGACATATGCACTAATAAACACACACACACACACACGCATACATCACACACTCACGCACACACACACACACACACACACACACACACACACACACACACACACACACACGCATACATCACACACTCACGCACACACGTGTAGGCGAAAAACCTCTTACGGTGTTACATAGATCATTAATGCATTTGCATAATTGTGTATGTGATCTGTTTATGAAGAGGTATGTTTGTTTGCAACATAGTCGTTCTTAAAATATAGTCGTTCTTAAAATATAGTCGTTCTTAAAATATAGTCGTTCTTAAGGGAAAATCTTAGCAAAACAATAGTTTCTCCTTTCAAGAGAGGGGGTTCATACACACAGCAAGTAATATTTGGTATACTAATTATGAAGGAATTTAAATTTTTGTGGACTGTTTCTCATTTGTGGTTTCGCATGGTATGTTCTGTGTGTGTGCGATAGTGCTGTGTTTGTGCGTGCGTCTGTGTGTGTGAGGTACAGGAGAGACACTAGGGACTACTCTCACCAGCTGACCTACTAGCACAAAACATGACTGCACAGCTTTTAGTTTGAGTTTGAGATGCTTTTAAAAAGCGCCTAGGCGTTGTGTGCGACAGTAGGTTGTAAAGTGTGTATATTTCCTTGTGCCATGTTTTTAGATGGTCTTTTTGGATTCATCTGTCATGTTTTCTGTTGAGTACCATTGGATGGTATTTTGTTGTAAATCTGCATGTTAGCAGGATGTGAGGATGACTTTCGGTTCACCTCTCGCTCCCTTTCCTCTCTACAGGACTGTCCTCAGCTGGTCCGCTCTGAGGAGATTCTGATACCGGCGGGTGAGGTGAAGCCCATCACGCTGAAAGCACGGAATCTTCCTCAGCCTCAGTCGGGTCAGCGCGGGTACGAGTGTGTGTTACACATACAAGGAGTCAGTCACAGAGTGACCGCTCTCAGGTTCAACAGCTCCAGCGTGCAATGCCAGAATAGCTCGGTATGTCACTCATGTACATTACGGGTCTGTATTTGCATGTGTACACTACGGGTCAAAAGTTTCGGGGGAGTTAATTTTAAAAAACTTTTGATCTGAGAGTTTTGGCATAAAATCTAAAAGCACATCAATAGACAAAAGTAAAATTTAGGAAGCATACATGTTTTTCATTTCTTGGATTTTATTATAAAGAAAATCTTTTTGAAATGGGTGACTTTGACTTAATAACTACCAGAGTACAGAATAGATAGGAAGTCCTTTAAAATGATATTAAAAGCATCTTAGGGTGAGACCTTAAGAACCTGCTTGATTTAATGACAAGATAATACTTTTACAAATTTGAGTCAAAGTGTGACTACACTAATAATTATCAAAAATAACATGTTTTTTCATTCTTTCCCGTGTGAGCGGTTCCTTTCCCATAGTTGCCTTTGTTTTATTTAATAATTTGATGAGTTTACTATTGTTTTAAAATGTATGCACATGTTAGTGAATGTCCTATAGTTTTTGAGTGGTAGTGTACCTAGGACAAAATATATATATATAAATTTACATGTTAATATAAAATTATCAAAATATTCAGAAAAAATTATAGAAATGCAATGTTTCCCCAAACATTACCACAGCTGACAGAATACTATTTTGAGCATGCCAACTTAGTAACATTGGCTCACATTGGCGTTGGATATCTGCATCATCCTGTTTCTTGACCAATAAGTGTAGGAGGGTTTTTAAAACTCATTATTATTTTGCGATTCCATTTTGAGCTAGCCACTTTCCACTGACATATCGGTTACTTGTTATGTCGTATACTGTGACAAGGGTTCGCCCAAAATTTCTCTCTTTCGCACTCGAACACAATGCATAGCTGAGATAAGGTTGGAGGCGGTTGGAGCACACTGTCCAAGCAGTGGAAATAAATGTTGAAAGTGTTCCCTGTTCCCCTGACTGATGATGCAAGTCTGGAGTAACTCAATAAGCACACTAATACCATCAAACCACCCCGAACACTCCCTCCCGCTATTTCCCTCTTTCTCTTTGTGTCTCTCTTGTGTTTTTGGCAGCATATTGCAATTGATATTTCACATGGCAAAGACAAAATTCAATAAAACATAATAAACTGGATATTATGGACGTGTTTGTACTATAAGTATTGCACAGTAACCTCTCTCTCTCTATGTGCAGTATTTGTACGAAGGCTTGAGAATCAGTGAGCTGCCGGTGGATTTCTCAGTCGTGTGGAATGGAAACTTCATCATTGATAATCCAGAGAACATCAAAGGTATGGCGCAAACCTATCATTCATTGAAACATCGCCAAAGAGGAAACAACATTTTCTTACCTGGCTGCTTCTGACTTTGGGCCGCGTTGACATCTTTGTAAAACCTTTTTAACGAACAAAATTCATCAGCCCAATATGTTTTTATAATGTGATCCATCAAGTTAAAGGTGGTGTTCACGCTATAGGAAACAGTGGTCTGCGTTCATTGTAGGAGACATAAAATAAAGTGTGACTGCAAATATTTCTTGTTAACTTTTAATTCCTTTTAATAAACCCCACTGACAAATGACTAACCAATTACCTTTACTTATGAATATTTACTTTCCAAATTTATATTAATTACTTTTCTACATCCTTTTATGGCAATGTTGACCAGAGACATTAGCCCACTGCAAATAATAAAAAACTTTTTTTGGGTAGACTGATTTGATTAGATCTGACTGTTCTCTGTATCCCACAGTGAACTTGTACAAATGTGGTGCTCAGAGGGACAGCTGTGGCGTGTGTCTGAAGGCCGAGAGGAAGTTTCAGTGTGGCTGGTGCAGTATGGAGGGTCGCTGCACCCTACGCCAACACTGTCCCATGTCCAACCCCTACACCAGCCGCTGGCTGCACCTCGGCAGCAGCAACGTCAAATGCACCAACCCTCGAATCACAGAGGTGCGTATTGCCAACATACATGCTCACATGGCAATTATTTTCTGTTTATTGTAAAAATCACTGGGTATAAAGCATCTTTCTTTATAGTAGGTCTAAAGTTGGCAGTCTAGTTTTTCAATTCATAAAAATCTGCTGAACACGACTTGTCATAAGACATCTCAAAAGGACGTGTTGTTTTTAAAAATGCGTTTAAAGTGAATTTCCATTTCCTTAAATGATATTCTTTAAGGCCAGTTCATAAAAAGAATGAAAGCAATATCACATTTTCATACATGTCAAAAATCATACACACAAGCATAACTGTACTGATATAGGGCTAGCTATTAGCAGAACATTGAAAACTGATCCAAAGTCAATTAAAAGGGGTAATACATTTAAATGATTAAAGAACGTACCGTTTTCTGTTTGATGGTGTGGACATTAATTAAGTAAATCTTTATAGTTATTAGTATGAAAATAATGCTTAAAGGAATAGTTTACCCCAAAAAAAACTATGATCATTTACTCAGATTTCATTCCAATCTGAAACATTTATTTGTTCTGATGAACTCAGAGAAAAGATACTTGGAAGAATGCGTATTACCAAATAGTTCTTGGACCCTATCGACTGCCATAGAAGGAAAAAGTCCTATTAACACAAAAGGTGAAATTAACTTATAGTTTTGTTGTTGAACACAAAATTATATATTTTGAAGAATGTAGGACAACATAAAGTTTGAGGCACTTTTGACTGCCATTTCAGTTTGTATTGACCTTATTGACTATAGTAGTCAATAAGGTCCAAGAACTCTTTGGTTATAAACATTTGCCCGAATACATTGTTTCTGTTTGTAACCAAACAAAGAAATTCGTTCTGGTTTGGAACAACATTTTAATTTTTCATTTTGGGGTGAACTTTCACTTTAATAATTCTAAAACCAAAAATAATAATTATTTATTTCTGTTTTGTGTGCACTGTTCATATATTATTATATGAATTATACACAGTACTTTTTCTACAGTAGCTCACACACACAAACGCACACACACACACACACACACACACACACACACACACACACACACACACACACACAATCACTCACTATCTCACTCTCTCTCACACACTCACTCACACTCACTCATACTCTCTCTCTCTCAAACTCACTCACTCATACTCACTCACTCATTCACTCACTCACTCACTCACTCTCTCTCACACACACACACACACACACACACACACACACACACACACACACACACACACACACACGTGCGCACACACGCACACACACACACACAAACGCACACACACACACACGCACACACACACACACACACACGTGCGCGCACACGCATACACACACACGCACACACAGACACAGTTGTGTGGAAATGGATTGGTGGCGAGCTCATGTTCTTTCTCTGCAGTCTGACTGTGAGATCTAGATTGATGCTGCTATTTCTAGAGAAAGGTGAGCTGTGTGTGTATCAGGAATAATATTTCTCTCTCTTTCTCAGTGTCAGCCTCCATCATCGTTCACTCTAGATGCCAATATTTCACATTTTATAGTAATTAACGCAATGTTAGAATGCTGATGGCATACTGTGAGGCATGTGTGCGTGTGTGCTCGGAGAGTGAGGAAAACATGGTGTTTAATTAGTTTGGGTAACGCACCAGTGCCCTATGTTTAAAGCACCTGCTCATCGATTCATACGGCCCTTTACAGCCCGGGTGTCACAAGGTGTGTCCCAGAGTGCACACGAGACAATTAAAAAGCAAAGCTGTGACTTCCTGTTTGTCTGTTTTAGTTTAGTATAAAGAGGTTAATGAGATCTGCTAGGCGAATGGATTCAAAGCAACTGTTTTGTTCTTTTTATAAAGAATGTGAATGTGCATCGTTTTTTATTGAGTATTATTGTTGAAGAGTACATATGTTTTGGGATCAGTATGTACAAATGTATCATATGAGAGAGCTTATATATGGACTAATAGAAAAAGGGCTTTTGATGTTTTAGTTGTTTTTTGGCCTAAAAAATAGATATATGTAATGTGATTTGTACAAATATACAGACATTAGTAAGATCTCCCTACAGGAAGATGACAGTCATGAATGATTAATGCTTCTATTAAGCATCGTTCTGCCCCTCTTCTGAAGCATCATTAATATGAATGAGTCTTAAGCCATCAGTGAAAGCACAGGGTTAGACATCAAATGAATTCTGGAGGAAAGTCAGGCACTTGAAGATGGTCTAGACGCTGCTCTTTGCTTCAGATCGTCCCTGAGCCTCGTCTTAGTGGTTTAGTCACGGAAAGGTTGATGTCAGTTCGTGCCCCGCAGAACTGATCTTGGATCAGTGATGAGAACTTTTGGAAAATTGGGATTTATAAGGAGGGAATTGTTTGTGCAGAGCATTTTGTGTTTGTGGTTTATAAGCTGTTTGGGCCGAACAAAAAATGGTTACACAAAAAATGATCATTTCATCAGCATTTTTTTATATGTAATGTGGCCATTCTAGTCCACTGTTTGTTAAATTTCAATAACGCTATTACAAAAAGTACATAAAAAAAACATAGGATAATGGTACAAATATTAGTGTTGTGTGGTTTAAAAGTGGATATAAGCTGATTTGCAGTATTATGAAATAAAGCATATATGAGAATAAATAAATAATGTAAAGTATGTTTTATTTTGACTAGAATTTGCAGAAATGTGTTCATGTCGTTTTATCAAGGACTTTCTTTTGGTCTCAGGAGTCCTTGTCTATTCTGTGGTCTTTATGGCTCTTCTTTCTCCAAATTCTGCCAAAGTTATTCATTTAAAAATAATTTCAATGAAATCAAAATAATTTTTTTCATAATGTTTGCATAAAAAAATATAATCTTTTTGAAATTGGGAGAAATATTTTTTAAAAATGTACAGAAACCAAACAAAAAAGCTAAAAACACACAGTACCTATGTATAGTTAATTCAGAAAAACTGAAATCAGTTTTTGAAATGTTTTCTTTTTTCCATGGCTGTCTATGCACAGGTCACACTCGGACAGATAGAGAGAGCGTGTGCATCGTACATCATCATGAATAAATAATATTGCCCTGATACAGCCTTCTATCCCTTCACTACTACATCAGTAATTCCCCACAACCTGAGATGTCTGTTGACGGAGAACTCAGCTCAGCCCACTCAACCACAAATCCCAATTTTAAACCGAATACACCACTTTCAAGTCCCCCCGTCACTTTCTTTCTTTGCTTTAACAGTTTCCCACTTGGCCCGAGATCTAAAACGGGCCCTTCTTTTCTCTATTTTCCTTTCGCTCTTTATCGCAGCCAACCACGGGGACATTTAAGAGCAAATAAAGCGTTTAGTATGCAGTTTATGCAGCACGAAACAAGCCATAAGCTGGGTTTTATCAAGCCCATAAATTGCATCTCAGTGTGAATTTAGGATGTGCTTGGATCAGCTGAAAAGACTCGGCCGTGGTAAGAAATCACACCTTTCCTTTTCCACCGCACACTTTCATTACCGCTGCCTAATTATATGCAGCAATTGAGCACGTGAAAACTCTCCAAGGATGGGAAATACATGCCCATTTCAACTCAAACGTGCCGGCTTTCAACATTAGCTTTTCTCCATCACTTGGCAAGTGACTGACACTTGCTGACAGATACTTCAAAGTGTCTTTCACATGTACCTTATGGTGAAGACACAAAGAGTCAGATTTTTGCCCAATCTAGAGGATACGGTTCATGCATGCCGTGTAGGGAAGTAAAAATTGAGCTTGTTTAACATTGAAATGATGTCATCAAACTTGCTTTAATCTTCAATAAATGACCATGGAAGTTCCTTCACGGTTCACTGGAAACACCGTCCAATCAACCCTAATGGAAATTAAGTCTCTCCCTGTTTTTCCCCAATATCTGGATTCACTTAATAACTGTAATTACAAAAATAAAAATGTCAAATGTTGACCACACCCTCACGGTAGATGGACATAAGAAACGAAGAGACTGCCTCTCTTTTATCCAAACACGTTCATGACACGACGATGGTTCTAGGCTGACTGTCCGTTTTTGTCCGTTCATGTCAGCGAAACTCAAAGGAAGGGCGATCGGATCCAAGCGTGAGAAGATCTTGTGAGAATGTCTGCATTGTCTCCGGGAGGAATAGCAGACGGTCAGTTTAATGATGGTAAATTGCAGCGCTGCGTGATTGCAGATCTAGAACCGGCAGCGGGGTCAAACATGACAGCGCTTTCCCTCAAAAGTGGGCAGAAACGTCTTTGAAGTATTGCATCTATGCTGAAGATATGTATGCAGCGTATGAATAAAGACCATTTGATGTCTGTAATGGTCAGAAGGAACAGAATCACGACTATTCTGAACGTACCCATTGGGTGCCGTGGAATGGAGTTACTCTAATGCAGAATGATGCGAATAGATTTCGCTTTTGCGTTTTCTCTCTCTGCGTTTCCGTCTGTTCCCTTCCTTGTTTACATGTGTTTCGTGCTCCAGTCCTGCGTGCCCAGAAAGCAATAAAAGATTCATGCACTTCCACCCTAAAGTACTGCAGTGACACACTTACTTGAGATTCTAAGAAATGAATGTCCACTAAACTCAGGCTGTCTGACACTGTTTCTGTTGTTTGACCGCATCATCTAGTCCACTTCAGATCAGAAGGCACGCTTGCTTTGGTCGTGTTGGTTTAACTTCCACGTGACTGCACACAAATGGTTTATTGATTGTGCGTGTTGTGGCTGTAGTGCATAGGTGGACTCTTGGTCGCTCAGATGCTCCGTTCATTGCCCTCTCTCTGTGATATTTGGATCTGGAGAAATTCCAGCACTGAGCTTCTCTTGGGCTTTCACAGCACAGAAGGTTTTGTGGCACCCGGAGCCAAGGTCACGCTGAGTGGCCATATTGTATTTTATGAGAGGGTGGGCCGCACTGAAGGCGAAAATGGCCTTGTGTTAGATTTATTAGCCATTGAAACAGCATGTAGATTTGACTGCAATTTTATAAAACTGTGTTAGGAAAAAAGGAAGTTTGTACTGCATTTCAAACAAATAAAAGGTGTTATGAAATTTTATAAATCAATGTTGTATTATAAATTAATGTTGTATTATTATATGAATCTATCGTGACCCAAGGGTAACATAGATTACCTAATAAATGGTAAATATACAAATAAAAAACAAAATAACTAAAAAAGATATATTGTTTAAGGAAATAATCCTCAATGAATTAAGTTATACAGTTATTTTTGAAATTATTATCTAAATGTTAAATCAAAAATATATTCAATTATTCGATTATATTTATTTTAATCATGAATAATGTATTTATAAAGTATAAAAAACTTTTTTTAGAAGGATTTATTTTTACTGTTAAAACTGAAACCTGTATAATAAATATGTAAATTATAAAAATGTTTATGAAAAGAATGATAATTATAATGATAAAAATAATAATATTAATATTAATAATAATACTATATTTATCTAAATCTTTAAGCTAAATCAAAATATTTGTAAAAGACAATAAATATAAAAGCAAAACTTTATTGTGCTTATTTTGTTACCATCATTCAGTCCTACATTTACAGTTTAATCACAATGTTCTTGTTTTAAAGCAGTGGATCTTTTATTTCTTTCTTCCTTCCTGTGTTCCCTTACATGTAATGGATGATACATATTTTCTACAACATGAACCTCAATATGTGTCGTTGCTGGTTACGCATCATATTTTGAATTTTACATATTTAAAATGTTATACCGACCAGTCAGCATGTAGATCCAGATCTATATCATTCATTAAAATTCAACAAAGGTCCAAACTGTCTGTACGTGCAGTAGCTAAACCTTTTGTTTAATGTATGTTTACCCTATTGCTGACAGAGAGCAAACTCTGAACATTTCCTTCATGAAAGAATTGCTGAACCGTCTCTTAGATTCATCATTAACCCTTTCTCTCCCGTTGCAGGTGACCCCAGTGGCGGGACCACCAGAAGGGGGCACCAGAGTGACCATCCGCGGCATCAATCTCGGCCTTTCATTCCCCGATATGATGAACAACGTACAGGTGGCGGGAATCCAGTGCACCCCGAAAGAAGACGGCTACATCATCGCTGAACAGTACGTGATGAGATAAAGTCATGCAATAAAACTGGTTTTGCTTAGCTTTGATCTTCCGGAAAGCACCAGGAGCTGGAAAAGAATCTCATGTATTTTGCTTCAAAGCAAAGCAAGATGAGTCCATTAAACACATACAAGGTTCGACTGACTTTGATGTCATAATTGTGAAGCGACCAATCAGCTTTGAGAAGCAGGAGCAGTTGCGGCCCTCTCCGTTCTGCTCTAGTGAGTGTAGCGCAGCATCTTGTCTGACAAGAACATCTTAACAAAGGCAGAAAAGCACTTGTTTATGAAAGGCCGCTTGTCAGGGGTGACCAGAAGTCTTCTGGAGCAGACACACGCTCTAATTAGAGACTCAGGTTGGTCTGCGTCGGCTCGGGGTTCTAGTCCTCGGCATCTGTTTGTGTTTGCTCTGTTAATTGTGTCTTTAACCCTGGTTGTTTTCGGCTTCAGTAAACATACTTGCGGTAGTATTTCATCACCTCATGAAGAACAATAGGGTCGAAAGAGCAAAAAAAGTCATGCGTGTTTTGCTTGCATACTGTAATTAAGTTTTTCTGCTAGGACATGCAGAATAATTTGTGCAGTCTTTCACAAACAGGTTTGTGCGTGTGGTTAAAGTTTTCTTACCTGGAAATACGCTTTTAATTGAACAGATGGTCCCGTCTGAATTTTTGCCAACAGAGCGTGGTGATGCACAAATGTTTCGATTTTTTATATTTATAGGATTAAAAACAAGATATTTACTTGCCATCGCGTATAAAGCAAAGACCACAAATGGTTAAAAATATAACAAAAATTAATAGTCACACACGGTAATCACCATAGATATTCATGTGTCTGACTTTCCATATTTGTTTAATACGGACAGCGAGAAGTTCATCCTTAAAAATAAATCAATTCATATCATTTTTACTCTGCCTTTCGTTCTTCTGCAGAACACAAAAGAAGATATTTTAAAGAAAGTAAATATCCAAACTCTATTGGTACCCCTTTACTACTGATCGTAGAAATCGAATCCAAAGGTGAATGGGTGCCAGTTATCAACATTTTTCTAAATATCTTCTTCAGTGTGAAATAAGAAAGTAATACAGGTTTGAAAGAATGTGAGTAAATGATGACAAAATTGTAAGTGTTTTATATAAAAAGGTTATCTTGTTTTGTATTAGAATTTTAAGTGCATCCTATAGTTTTTGTTCTGGGGACGCATGGTCCCATGATGCTTTTCCCCGCCGCTGAGGTGGGCACAAACAGAGAGAGGGAGATTTTATTGTAATTGAAATGCGCGGCATGCTCCAGTCTGTAGGAGGCAGATTTGTCAGCTCCTCTCCCCTGACAGCGGTTTAATCCGAGCGGGGCAGAGCAGAGCCGAGTGGGTGTGGATTCATTTGTTTGGAGTGGTGGAGGGGTGTCAGGAGGAAATGGGGAATGTGCCATTGGACCCCATCAAACCTGCAGCTCCCCTTTAAGGTTTCACGAACAGAAACCAGAATGTTTGGTGTAGATGTTTTATACTAGATTATAAGTCGTTGCAACCATAATTCTGCACAATAATACGGTTTCTTTGGATGAAATTATGTGTTTTCAATTGTTTGAATAAAACCTATTTTAAAAGCCATGGGTAACATTCATGCAACGTGTTAATCATTCACTACAATGCAAATTACTTTCCTTTCTTTAATTGTATACTTGTAAATAAAACCACTGCACACATAATGATGTGGCAGCACCACCTATAGGCACAAACTAACTTTCTAAACTCGATCAACAAAAATAATAAAGCACCCATACTTGCATCTCAACTTGAAAGTCACACACTCAGTATGTCATAGTGCACAAAGTACGGAGAACACAGCTGTGAGCGCTGTCTGGCATACCCGTCAGAATCACAGCAGGAAGCCGCATCACGCCCACCAGCAAGCAGTCTGCGCTGCATGCCTTCCAACACTTATCCCCAATCATTCAACTCATGTCGGTTTCATATTTACTCCATCTGAGATCCTTTCCATGGGTTCTGTGCTTCGATTATATCATTTGATCCGGCCAACTGTCTGTGAATCTGATGCTTGATCCGTCTGTATGATGTAGTATCATTGCCGGCTTTCTGATCAGAGCACACGATAGCGCTGTATCGATTGTTACAGGCCGTCTCGGCCCGCAAGAGTGCGTATATTTTTGGCAGTTCAACTTGTGGAGTGCATGACCAAGATTGTGAATGGCTTAATGATATGTTTTTCCTTCTCTAGGATCGTGTGTGAGATGGATGCAGCACCCGTGGACAGTAAACCTGGTCCGGTTCATTTGTGTGTTGGGGAATGTAGACCTGAACTGCAGACTCGCTCTTCTCAGCTGTATTCCTTTGTGGTAAGAACTTGAACTCTGCCGTTTCTCTGAATAATTCATTGAGGTGCTGGTGAGACTGAGGAAGAGTTTTGGCTTTATTAAACTGGGCTTTATTCGGTCCACTGAAGAGAACTTACGGGTCACTGTGATGTTACGCCTTTGGACAGGTGAGCTTTGCGGAGGTGGCTTTGTTCTCAAAATCACTTGGAACAGCAAAATGTCAAATCGGTGAAATGACTCGACATACTTGAGCCATCCAAATAGCTCCAGTTTTAAAACAAAGACATTTTTCAAGACTTTCATCACAATTTGACCCGATTTTTTGGATGACGCATATGGTGTATGGTACTTACCTGGATGACCAAAGTACACTGTAAAAAATCACCCTCACTTTAGTTTTCGTGTCTTTGAAGAAATGTAAATAAAAAGCTATTTTATCAAAATACATTAGTTGTATTGAGATATAAAATAAATGTATATAGGTCTAATATATATGTGTATTAACTTACACTCGGGATTAAGGTACATTTCATAAGAAATGTTTGAGTTCACAATGAAATCTTCTATATACATTTATTGTGTCGTTTTGAGCTTAGTTTAATAAAATGGAAAAATTAGTGCAAATTCTGCGTTTGTTCTACATTTAATTTTATCGATCTATAGGATAAATACTTGAAATCTAATCTGTGATTCTTTATTCTTTTTTCTCATCTCATTTGCTTAATCACAATGTGTTAAAATCACTTCACTCCTATTTCTCTCTAACATAACATTTAATAGACTAATGCTTTTAAGTAGTTTCTAAAATAAATATTATTTAGCCAGACATTAAGAGAAACGCAGGTTTATTGAACTAATGCACTTATCAGACACAAACACTTGGGATACGGTGTAAAAGCTCACTAATTTACAGATTGACGCTGTGTTTATCCTTATTACACCCTCACGGTTTCCTGCAGCAACGCTGTCGTCAGCAGAAAAGGACTTGTTTGCTGTTATTAAAATATTGAGTGATTATAAACATGTAGCACCAGGAGGGCGTGCAGTACACAGTGAGACAATAAAAGCCATTAACCGAATCAAAGGCACGACGGTTGCCATGTTGTCTGATGTGGAGAGGCACCTGTGGGATCTCCCTCACATCTGTCCAAAACACCCAAATGTTGGCCTTGGGTTAATAGACAATCAACATTTACACAAACACACACTTATGTAAAGGATCTATACCACAACTTTTATTGATTTAATAAAACTCGCTTTCTATATGGGTGTAAATGTGTGTGCTTGCATCGTTTTCACCAAAGGCCTCCGCCACCTGCGCCTTTCACATCGCATAGGAAAAAAATAAAAGCACTTTGTTTTCTTTAACATATTACCAACAAATGCTGTCAGACAACATAGAGTCCCAGAGCGTCCCACTGGTTGTGTAACAATAAAAGGCGCAAGAAATTGGTGCTAATACATTTTTAGTCTCTGCACGTGTGAAGGCGGCCGGCAGCCACCGAATGTTTATTCCTAAGACACAGGGCTGTCGGTTTCTATTTCTCTGCCTGCTATTTTTGGTCCCCGTGTACTAAAAAGAGAGGGAGGGCTGCAGACAACTAGAGAATTTATGTACCGTGGTTTAAAAGCCTTGTATATTTCGTCAGACATGCTTTTCATGAGCTCCCATCACTCAAACAGGACTGGAAATGGCTCTTCTTTGTAGCTTTTACTTTTTCTTGTAAGCTGAGCTGAAGACGTAGAGACTTGTGAAGGATTATTGTTGTTTACAGATGTGACTTTCTTTTGTGGAGTAGTCACCCGTGTCTTGTCTGATTCGATATGAGCTTCTGATAAGCATTCACAAGATGCAGGTAAAGCTGCGGTCTACAATTTTTGTTGGTATAAGGGAGCCAAACTATTATGCAATTTTGATCAAATTATGTTTGCAACAGCATTTATGCAAAGTAATGTGTTTTTAAACAGGTTAGACCTCAAAAAATAGAATAACATGACTGTCTTGCTTTTTTTTCACTCTTTCAGATGCCCTCTATCACAGGGTTGGTCCCAAGTCGAGGCCCCGAGTCAGGAGGAACTAAAGTTACTGTAACCGGAGAGAATCTGGGGGCTGGCAGCAGTGTCACTGTGCTGTTCGGGAACCAGACCTGTGAATTTTATGAGTAAGATCGGTTATTTAATGAACGTATTAAATTGTGGCATACATTGTTCCTTATACACACTGCCTTTCACCTATGAAACACAATATTAAGAGCTGAAGGGTGGTTTCTCTGTCTTAATGAAAAGTTCACTTAAAAAATAAAAATCCTGTCATCATTTATCCACCCTCCTCAAAACCTGTGACTTTTTCTTCTGTGGAAAACGAAAGAAGATATTTTGAGAAATGTCTAGGGTGGGGGTTTTGTCCAAACTATAAGACTTAATAGGGTCAAGTTTTGGTGTCAAGAATTCTGATGTGTTCTTTTGTGTTCTGCAGAAGAAAGATAGTCATACAGGTTTGGGATGACATGACATGAGAAAATAAACACATTTTCAGTTAAAACTTTTTTTTACAGTAATGTTTCGTAAAACATAACATTCATTTTGTAAATTGTAAAGGTTTGAAATTAGTTGCATATTCAGTTTAAATTTTGTGTATATGTCAGTAAAAATATTTAATCTGGTCAACTCAAATATTACCATTAAAATTTGCCCAAAATACTAGTCTATGTTACAAATATATTTGTTAAAATTTTAATGTTTTTTATATTTTTCACAGATGTTGTTTTTTTTAAGATTTTATTTAGTTAATATAACTGTATTTTTGTGATATTTACTAAGTTACATGAAATATATTTTACTTTGTAATCTTGGTTCTGCTAAAGTGATCCGCCTCCTAAAATCGCTTTAGATTCACTTTCTTTTACTCACGTCTTTACTTCTTTCATGATTTAGCCGACATACCGAGTTCTTCCTCTCCACATTAATAATGCCCCCCCCCCCACAAGCGCTCTTCCTAAATATCTTCCTTTCGCCTCTCACCGTCTCTCCAGTACCTCTATTTAAAGATGAGGCTGACGGTACTGCTTTAAGGTTCAACAGACAACTGCTTTAATGAGCTACCGCCTAATTGCAGAATTCTATTTTCATCTGTATTCTTGTTGTGTGTGTAAGTGAAAAATAATAACTTAATGTCGTCTGATATGCCAGACAAAATGACTAATGCTCATTTTGCACATGTGCCACCTTCACAAAGAATCGTTGCTTTGTTTGGAAAAGATCGGAACCACCCACAGGCATCACCGAGATACAGTCTGTCTGAACAACTGGGATGTGTGGCACTCTATTATTAACATTTGTGGCTTCAGAAAATGTTGTAGTGTTGAGTAATCCTGAAAGTTTTATAGTGTTTTGAACATTTAAATGGCCATAAAGTACAGTTGTGTTAATAGTATTAAACTTTATTCAACTGAAACAATGACAAACCTAATCTGTATTGAAAGACCGGGTGGTCATGTGTGTTTCTGTCTGTTTTGTCCACAGGAGAACTATGACTGAGATTGTGTGTTACTCCGCCCCCTCTCTGACCGGGGTGGGGCCTGTTCAGATCAGCGTGAGCGTGGATCATGCTCAGGTCAGGGAGAGCTTGACCTTTGAATATATAGATGACCCCACTGTTCAACGCATCGAGCCAGAATGGAGCATCGCCAGGTAAGTGAAATAAAATGTGATACGGTTTGTATCAGCGCAAGATGTGGCTCTCATTCACTTGTGTTAGGACTTCTCGTCAAACAGATTTTAAAAAGATGAAATGTCAATAGGTGGCCATATAGAACAGGGAGCCAGGCGGTTGTTATCATTTACTCACTCTATTGACCTGTCCAACCTGCATGGCTGTCTTTCTTCTGCAGAACACAAATGAAGATATTTTTAAAAAAAAAATGTTGGTAAAAGAAACCAGTAGGTTCTGACTGACTGCTTTGGTTTTGTGTCCACACAAAATAAGAATAATTTTCTGTTACCAACATTCTTCAAAATATCTCCTTTTGTGTTTTGCAGAAGAAACAACAGTAGGGTGAGTAACTAACGACACCATGTTTTTGGTGACCTCCAATAATCCTATGCTCACTATAAGGAGACCTTGGGAAATTTGCTATGCAATATAATATTTATAAATATATATATGTTTATTCATAGACTTTGAAAATACGGCGTCTACCTTTCCAATTGTTAAAAGCTTGTCTAAATATGCATTTATAATGTACTATGTTAATGTTCTTCTGACGCTTTCTGTAAGTACATCTGAAGTGATTTTTAAACACCAAAGAAATTAAATGATTATACTAAGTTTTAAAATATTCGAGCCTAAGTGCTGCAGAGGGTTATATACAGTGACAACTGAATGAGAGACAGACTTATGCTCAGATAAGGATTCAGAAGCTGAACAGGACAAAGTTATATCTTACCTTGGTGTCTTGGCAGAAGTTTGAGCACAGTTTGAGACTTGGTTGAGATCAACTGTATCCGTCCTAACAGACATCTGTGTGTGAATCGCTGTACAAGACACAAAGGAGATTGTACAAAGATCCTACTTAAAAACAGCGTTTTTCTTTCCTAATGGCATTTCCCCAAACCGTACAAGACATCAGTAGACGGTCACAGTTTTGAAACAGTGCAGTGGCCACACAACAACACACTTGACTAATGAAGTTCTCAGCGGTGAACAACAATAACACCTACAGCAGGAGCTCTGCTCCCTTTTGCTCTCCAAAGCTCATTGCTTTTGTTGTACTTCATCCAGCCCTGGACATTCCCTGAATGCTAAACAGGATCACCGCTGGTTCTTTCCCTATAGCCATTTCAAAGACAAATCTAGGATGTTTGATTAAATCTACTGAAGCTGCATTAAAGCATCTTTAATCGCTTTTGTGTCTTATCTTCTGAGGATGGTTTTACAAAGAAAATGTTGAGGTCAATTTCAATGTGGAGATGAGTTGCGGAAAGTTTGCATTAAAGTTGCAAAGGTACAGGAGTGAAAAGTATTTATAGTTGATATATCTTTGTGACAAATACTGCAATTGCGATCTGGACTGTAATAAAGATCTGTTGCTTCTGATTCTGGTAGATTTAAGTCCAAAGAATCAGCAGCTCAAAAAAAAAATTTTGCGAAAATATCTGATCTTCCAATTGCATTTCTATTTGAGTATTACCCTGAGAATCGAAGTTAAAAAGAATCCAGTGATCTTTGCATTCACATTGTACCTTGACTTGAAAGTGGACTCAGATCTCTTTGAGTTGATGTGGACGTTGCTTTGAAATAGCTGAAAACACTGCATCATGACCCTCTTTTGTGCTTTGAGTATGTGTGGTCAAATACAGAAAGACTTTAAAGCACATTGCAGACTTCACATTTGATTCAACTGCAAACTTTTGTAAGTCAATGTCAATTTTAATGTTATGACGTAATTAATGGCTAATGTGTTTTACAGTGGACATACGCCTTTGGTGGTGACCGGGACGAATTTGGATGTCGTACAGGAGCCGAGAATTCGGATCAAGTATGGTGGGCGGGAATCTGTAAATGTGAGTAACTAAAATCATGTTTCTGGCCTTTGTGTTTGAAACGACCTGAGCTCTGGCTTTTTGGGAGGACGGCTCTCTCATGTGAGGCGATATCTCGTGGGAGCGAACGCATTGAAATCAAATCGTATCAGTTCAACCTCAGAAATGCATGACCTTGGAAAGCGGCATGCTTTGTCTGCTGGTTTGAGTTAATTATGTGTGACTTTCAGAAGAGAATGAATCGGCCAATCCGTGCGCTGCCTTTTTGGGATGCATTAGACTAATTTCTGTCCTTTCTGTTGACCCATGGAGGCGAGATCAGCCGTGACTCACTGCTGTAACTCCAGAAATCTCATCTGTCTCCTACCCACGAGCCTCCTTGTGACCTCTTTTTAAGCCGTGTATCTGTAATTTCGACTAAGTACCCTGCTGAATTATTCAGACTGCGCAAAACGCTGTGGATGAAGCATTTAATTTGTACGCTTTCCTCGTCTGCAGCCGCCATTTCCAAATTTGCCACCGCTTTTCGATTCTTTATCTTTGAAAAGGTTTTCTGGATGTATCGGTGGACTGTGGCCAGTTTAAGAGCATTGTGTTGGTTAATGGGTTGCAAAAAAATAAGCCGCTGTAGAGAGGCTTGGTCAGCATAAAGAGATCCTGAAATAATGGCTGAGGAATCGGTACAAATTCAATTTGCTCGACACTGCGGGGAGTCCAAGTTTAATTAATGGAATTGGTTTTTTGCTTGGTCCTTCTACACAGAATGTAGGGATAGCCAGAGGCATCTTGTGTTCAAACAGAGAGTCTGTACTGTATAAACAGGTTTTCAAGGTGAAGTATAACCTACTGTTGTGTTAGGTTAAGAATATTGTTTAGACGCATTCAGGTTTTATACAAATGTGGACATGTATACAGTCACAGATGCAATATATCTATAATATATATTTATATTTTCTGCCTTCTTCATGTAAGATCTACAGAATTTAATCTACTATGGTAACAAAATCTGGTAGACCAACATGAAACATAGTAAGCCTGCCTCAACAAGATAAAAAAAATATTTTACCACATTTTCGAGAAATTGCTTTTCTACTTTATCTCTCATAAATCTCTGGCGCATCTCTAGATAAAATAACAGAGATTGACATCCTCAGTCACAGTCAACACTATGAAATTCAATAAATGTCAAGAGAATTGTTTTTAATTTAGAGCAGGACATTGTTTTCAAAGTTTTAGATCTCTTCTCTACCTCTGAAATGCATTGCAAAACAGGTGTCTAATATCACTGAAAAAAAGCTTCTAAAACAAATGTTCATCGATCATTTATGAGTAAGAAATCACTTATGAAATCAAAGTGTGTGTGTGCATGTGTGTGTGAAGTTCATGTGCAAGACACAGTGACACTGAATGTCTACACACTGAGGAGTGACAGTCTTGTTTTTTTACATTTACATTTACATTTAGTCATTTAGCAGACGCTTTTATCCAAAGCGACTTACAATAGTCGAGGAGACAATGAAGCGGTAAATAGCCGATACAACAATAGGTGAACAAGTGCTACAACAATGTTACCGAGTTACACAGAGAGCGAAGTTACAAAAAGTATATATATAATTATTTTTTTTTTTTGATAGAGTGAGTAGTTAGAAAAGTATTGAGTTAGTGAGTTAGATGTAGCCGGAAAAGATGAGTTTTTCTCTCCAAAGTACAATTCTCGTACTTCGTAGATCTCACACTTTTAACTTAATTTAGTTATTGTGTGGGAGCTGTGTCATCTTTTTGTTTGTTTGTTTGTTTGTTTTTTTGTTTGTTTGTTTGTTTGTTTGTTTCTTTATATCTTTCTTTCTATCCCTCTTTGTATCTTTCTTTCTTTCTTTCTTTCTTTCTTTCTTTCATTCATGTGCACAAGAGATAGTTTTGGCTTTAGAGGCACTTTTATGGTGCTTGGCTTTTAAAATGATCATCCACTGTCATTGTTTTGGAAAGAGCTGCTTTTCATGATGGACAGAACTTAATACTCAGTTGGGACGGTGGTTGAGTGTGTGAATGAAGCAAAATTCTCATTTTTTGGTGACCTATTCCTTAAAGCCCAGAGGTTACAATTATGTATCTCTTTATTTCCCTCCCCTTGTCTAGCAATCAGAGCCAAGCTCCCATCAAAGCAGCTTTCAAACTGTCATGTGCCTCCTCTCCAAATTGCCTCTCTACCTCCTCCCTTCACCCCCCTTCAAACTGTCTCTTACCTGGCAGGGTTCTCAGAAGCCGAGCGAAAGGCACACAATTGCCTTTGTGCATCCTACTGTACCTGTCACCAGCCCACAATTGAGACATTAATCATTTACCTGATTATAGCGCAAAGATAAGTTTTCCTACCTTTGTCTTCTCCGGAGGAAAAAGAACCGTTTGACACGTGCTGCGGGCAGAGAGACCCCCTAATAAAACCCAGAGACGCGTTCCTGGAGCGTCACAGACTGCTATCGGAGCCATCACAAAAGCACTTCAGTTTTTCTTTAAAGCGAAGCGATCAGACGCCCCCAACAATCAGTGTCAAAAGACCTCCCCAGACACGGCGGATAAAAGCACACTGACAAAACCAACAAGAAGAACATGAACTATAGATGATAAAAGCATTGTAACGTGTGCATTTAACAGACCCACAGGCATTTCACTGGAAACTTATGCTGGTTCTACATTCACTTTCCTTTCTGCTGTATGGGAAGATATTGTATGTGTTTTTGTGTGCAAGTACGTAAAATACAACCGGAAAGCTTGTTGAAGGATCCTGAGGGCACAATGTTTTTTCGTGTGTAATGTTAAGGGTCAGTTCACTCATGAAATATCCCAAGCTTGGTTGACTGGTTTGCTGAGTTGGTCTTTACCAGAAGAAGTGAATAGATTCTTGTGCTTTCACACACAATGATGTGACAACTTGTAACGAGAAGGCAAATACTTTTTTGTTCGTTCATTCTTAGTTAATAATTTAACAAAAAATCTGTGAAGTAAAACTGTGTTTAAATGTGAAACACACCAAAAATATCAGGTAACAAATTAATATTTATTAAATAAATATATTTGATATTTCATTACATGAAAAATTGATTGGTCAACTGTTAGATTTTGAAAAAAAATATTTTAAACATTTCACTGAAAAAAAATCTATTTCAGGTTTCAAAAAGTTTTATTAAATAAACCATTTTTTGTGATATTTACTAACCCTCATTGAATATTTTTTACATTGTAGACTGCAATATTTTGTGTTAAAAATAGATGCCGATATAGAGGCACACGTTACAGAGTTAAGGCAACTGGTACAGACATTTTATACTAATGAAAAATCCATAAATGACCCCGATGCCGGAAAGATGAACAAAAAATGGGTTGGATTGGACTGAGCCTTGTGCTGAATCATGTGTCAGTTCACGGAAGATCCTGAAACCAATTATTTCAGAGAGACAGGAAAGGGAACAGATCCCAATTATTTTCACAGACAAATACCTGCCGCTACTTTAACCCGGTCATGAAAGGACAGGAGAGAAACTCAAAAGCTGTGTGGACCTAGAACACTACTAGGCAAAGTAATCAGTGTGTATGAGTTTTGGACGTCGTCTAGATTTACATATCTCCATATGCTCCTAATAAAATATTATAATTAAAACCTTCTCATTTAATTCCAGCCATGTGGAAAGCTGCATTTTGTGGAAAACTGGTAAGGCAATGTGGGAGGAAGTGAAAAAACAAACTGGTTCAGCAACAAAAAAATGTGACAACGGGCGATGTGCGCTCAGCCAGTTTGAAACAGATGGTGTGCAGATCCAGAGCGGGGCTGTTCTGGGTTGTGCCAGGCTGATTGTGGTCACAGCATCTGTTTCTGGCATGGTGGTGGCATCAAAGGGCGAAAAACAAAAATACAGTTCAATCACAGTTGATCCTCCTTATGTCCTCTCGGTGCTATGAATAGCATGTAGGTATCGTTTATGATGTGGTTAGAAAAAGACAAAGGTTCAAGGAAACGAAAGGTCTTCATCTTGACTAAAGAGGGCCACTCAATATGAAGTTGTATATAATGTAATTCCCTTTTGCTCAGCATATTCATCATAGCCTATTTGACTTGATCTGTATTCGCCTGTCAGTAAGCTCATGTGTGGCACTGTGGGGTGTAATGGGATTACATGTTTAGATGACAGTGGTATTGAAATCCATTCATTTATTTAACCCGATCAAGTCACTTTGTCATGCAAACTCAGTGTGTAATACATAGTCCCCTAGAACTATATAAAAGATCTGGGGCTTGGAATGGGATGTCAGATGTTGTTTAAATCTGCATTAGGCTTTGAATGTTGTGATGTCAGATGCATGCTTTTGATAATTGGTGATTTCTTTATAAAGTTATACGTCATGTCTTAGGATGGTGCGAGGAGTTTATTAAAGGATTATTAAAAAATTGTGATTTAGGGGTAAGATTATTAGAGTTTTGTCCTTGCTATTCAGTTGTTATTTGGAGATTTAAAAGCAATGCTGGGATGTTAAATTTGTTTGGGACTTGAACAGGTACTAATGCGATAGTATCCCATATCCTAAAATATCCTATGGAAAGTGTCCAGATTTTACATTTACATTACATTTACATTTAGTCATTTAGCAGACGCTTTTATCCAAAGCGACTTACAATAGTCGAGGAGACAATGAAGCGGTAAATAGCCGATACAGCAATAGGTGAACAATTTTAATGCAGTTTACTATTTTCTTGGTTTAAAATAATTTCTATATTTTAATTTTATGTCTCTTCTAAAAAAAATTGCCTTTTTATAATTACTAAATATATAAATAAAAATATATATCGAAAAAGAGAAAATTACTAAACATAACATCACATAAAAATAATGTAAACAACAATAAAACAAATGGGAAAAGTTACATTTCTTTTACTCCATTACTCCAAAAACACTCTTCGCACATGCTTTAAACCAGGCTATGTAATGCAAATATAATTGTTTTATTAACATCTCAAAGCAATATGTTATTCAACTAAAATTCATTCACTTTCCTTTAGAATAGATCAACCCAGCTTGCATTAAAAGCCAATACCAATTAATCACTGGGAAAAAAACTGCAAAGCAATATCAGAATGGCTTTAAAGAATATCACTTATTATACACTCCTCAAAGGCCAAGTATGCCAAGTCAAGAGGAATGAAGACCAGAGCATTAGAATAAGAGGCACCCTCAATCTCACAAAATCAAGTTTGTGTGGTCAAAATGAGTTAGTATCGATTGCGACTTCGCCTGCGAGGAGGCGAGATGCAAGTAGGAGGAACAGCGCATGCCGGTCCTGCCGAGCTTTGAAGATATTTAGCTCTAATTAAGTTTCTCTCTTGAGAGTCGAGGAGAAGAAAGAACCGAGATGAAAAACTCCCGGCGCAGTCAGAGTTTCACAGCAATCAATTCTGTTGTCAGAGCATCAGTGTTGTTCTCTGCTGCTCGATGCTTGGGCATCTGTCATGTGTGACTGCTTATGTTTTAACTGTACGGCTCACAGTTGGTTAGTGCTTGAGATATGAGAGCTTTATTATTACTTGGTGTTATTATTTGATTTCACTATTGGAGTTCATACCAGTATTTTTTTCTAATTTGAACTTGGTCACCTTGCAGCTGTGGATTTTCTTGGGTATAATAAAAACAACATGGCCAGGCCATATTTTGATCTAAAATCAGAAATGAGATGTGAAATGTGTCTATACTGAAGAGACAATTATATTAAGGCCTGTCGAAAGATCAATTGCAATTAATCACATCCAGGATAAAGGTTTATGTTTACATAATATATATCTGTGTAATATGTGTATTCATTTTATTTTGTAAACAAAAAGACATAGCTATACATGTATATATAATATGGAAATATTAAAATACAATAAGTTATATTTACCAGTAATTGAATATATATAAAAATGCTTATTAATTTCTATATAGATATGTATTTTTTGAACAATCCTAACATCAAACTTATTATTACTTAAAATTATAGGCATTTAAATTTTACAGTTTTCGCTGATTATCAAATTCCACAATCCAAGCAACACAGTTTAATTCAATTTTATTGTCTTTTTGAGGTAGTAGAATATATTTTGTCAGCAAATTAATCTCACAAATAAATATTATTTATTTTATTATTGTTATGTTTATTTTGTGTTCAATAGAATTGTATTTTCCTCTTTATCATGTGGTGAAATATCTACTACATTTTTATCAGTAGATGTATTTTTGACGGTAGGTTTGACCTAAGACCTCTGAAACGGGAACCGTTCTGGGATGTTAAGAGATTGGATCAGAGGAGTGTAAATTCTACTTTTAATGTTTTCCGTCAGCTCGCTTCTGACTTTTGAGTATTAAAGCCGCTCTGGCCTTTGTATTCTGGATGTGTTGTTTTCTAACACAAGGAAATGCAGCTGTAGTCTTTTCAGCTCAATAAAACACACTTGAAAACAGATGGTATCAAAGGGATCTTAATGGGAAAGAACTGAAGAGAGATGAAACCATGAATAACAATTACTCCGTAAAATGCTGATGAAAATAAAGTACATTCCAACCGCCGCTCTCTTTCTCTTCCAGGTGTGTAAGGTTCTAAACATGACGACCATGAACTGTTTCGCTCCCTCGCTGACTGCCGAGTACCGGCCGGGTTTGGACTCGGTGAAGCATGCGGACGAGTTCGGATTCATTTTCAATAACGTGCAGGCCCTTTTGGTGTACAACAATACTAACTTTCTGTACTACCCCAATCCTTACTTTGAACCTCTAAGCACCAATGGCATTCTGGAGCAAAAACCCGGCTCCCCAATTATTCTAAAGGTAAGTCCATAAACAATAATGATATTCAATCATAAATAAAATGTGTACTTGTGTTTATGGACATTCTGTGTGTTTCAGGGTAAGAACCTGGTTCCTTCTGCATCTGGAGGTGTGAAGCTCAATTACACCGTTCTGATCGGTGAAATTCCCTGTTCTGTCACCGTGTCTGAGTCTCAACTCCTGTGCGAGCCCCCTAATCTCACCGGCCAATACAAAATCATGGTAAGATCAATATTTACTAGGTAGAGACCTGCAGTGTTGCCATGAGGGCTGAATTTGTTCTTTAAACACTCATTATTTACTCATTATTATTGTACTGCCGGAGGAGACGCGGACCAGAAAGTCTTGTTGCTGTTTCCATGTTCCCTAGGAACAGCAAACCAATTTCTGTTAAGTGTTACCCAAAACGTATTGGACACTTCATTTACTTTAATCGTGTCTTTGCTGTTTTCAATGGGTAAGGTTCTATTTTGAACCGTGTTGCGGTTTGGACAGGTTCTAATGTCTGGTTTCCTCTCTCAGGTGCAAGTCGGAGGGCTGCACGTGTCTCCTGGATCCGTCAACATTCTTTCTGACAGTCCCCTGACCCTTCCCGCTATTGTCAGCATTGCTGCGGGTGGCGGCCTTCTTCTCATCATCGTCATCCTCGTGCTTATCGCCTACAAGCGCAAGTCCAGAGAGAACGACCTTACGCTGAAGAGGCTACAGATGCAAATGGACAACCTGGAGTCCAGGGTCGCGCTGGAGTGCAAGGAAGGTGAGAAATGCACACAACCACATTAGATAAAGTTTTGAGTTGATTTCTTCAGATAAAAGCAAAGACTCATAGTTAGCAGAAGTGAGGTTTGAGTTGACAGACACCAGAGCGGCGAGGAGTTTAGGATGCGGAGGCATTAAAAGGGGCAGAATCCTGCTGTCAGACAGGAGATGTCTGCTTTCAATGAACACATGAGACAGACTTGTGAAAAAAAATTGGGAGAACTGATGGACAGCAAGAGAGATGAGGAACAAAAAGAGCATTTCAGAAAGGAAGATAGAAAGGAGGATGAAGAAAAACGTGAGGTGAGAGAGAGAGATAACTCCCTCAGGGTAGAGCGATGCCGTGGGCTCTGTTAGAATGGACCCAATTAAAAACATCCCACCTATAGTCTCCACCAGCAGGGGACACGCGCTCCAGCAGCCTTCAATTTACTCGCCATGTGTGTGTGTGTGTGTGTGTGTGTGTGTGTGTGTGTGTGTGTGTGTGTGTGTGTGTGTGTGTGCGCGTGTGTGCGCGTGCGCGTGTGTGTGTGCGTGTGTGTGTGTATGAGAGAGAGAAAGCCATAAATAGAGAGAGGCAAAGATGTTATTTTGGTACAGCCTTCACAAACTTCATCAAAACCTGAAAATTGACAAAGCAAAGCCTTCAGAGATCTTGATTAGAACTGCACTGAGTGTCCTGTTCTGTGTTTGTGTTGCAGCAAAAATACAAACCTCACAGAATGAAGACATAAAATTAAGCACCATTAATATTTTAGTTTAATTGACTCTTAACAACAAACAAAAATATCTTATAAATGCTTTAAACTATTGCTAATAATTTCAGTGCTGATTCATTTTTTGCATAAGATTTTATAAATAATAAGTATTATTTCTTATTCTGTATTTCATTTAGCATTTTAAACTTGATAAATTCAACCATAAATATACGTTAAGTACTTGAATTGTAAAAAGTAATGAAAAAACAAAGATGGAAAGTTTTTATAATGAAACAGCTTGCTTACTTGCTTACAGAAGTTTATACTATAGTACTACATTTTACATTAGAGCAGTATATTTTGTATTGTATATATTATTTTTTGCAATATAATTTTTAATAATTGAAACAATTTGTACATGCACTGCTAGATAAACAGTTATTTTCACAAACCCCAGTTTGGGAAACTGAAACTAGAGCTTCTTAATTTTCATAAAAATACATAATATTTTCTCCAGTTTATATTATTGGTAGTTTTTACCTATCTTTAGTAAAGCAATCCGTTGACATTAAATCTAAAGGATTCAGTATACTGTTATATTGATACCATATTCAATTTCTCTCCTATCTTTATTTCCAGCTTTTGCGGAGCTCCAGACAGATATTAATGAGCTAACCAGTGATCTGGACCGAGCTGGTATCCCATATCTGGATTACCGCACATATGCCATGAGAGTGTTATTCCCAGGAATAGAGGACCATCCTGTGCTCAGAGAACTGGAGGTGAGCTCTCATCTATTTTAATGGGATTTATCCACAATCGACTGTTTCTAAACTAGGCATGAAAAAACACTAATGTTAGATCGATGAAATTTTCAGTTGGCAAGACTAACCATCACAATGTCCCAAAAACAGAAGCCTGCAATCGACAAAATGTCATTTTGGTGGGGATGTTGTAATATTCCCAACTTCTCAAATAACATGTACATAACATTTTAACATAACACTGTAAATTATGCATGACGTATTGCATTTTGTGGGTAGTCTGAAACTAATTTTGGTTGTATTCTTCTTCCAGGTGTCTGGTAATGGGCAGCTGAGTGTGGAAAAAGCTTTAAAACTGTTTGCCCAGCTCATCAACAACAAGGTGTTCTTGTTGACGTTCATCCGAACGTTGGAAATGCAACGCTCCTTTTCTATGCGTGACCGTGGTAACGTGGCGTCCCTCATCATGACGGCCCTACAGGGGCGGCTGGAGTACGCCACGGATGTGCTCAAACATCTGCTGTCCGACCTCATCGAGAAAAACCTGGAGAGCAAGAACCATCCCAAACTACTGCTCAGAAGGTAAGAGAGGATTCAGTTTATCTCTATGTCTCTGTCATTTCTACACTAATGGCTGTTGATTCCATATTGTAAACCGAAATTTATTTCTATGGCAAATTACTTTACAGCAGCCAACCATACAAAAGTGAAAAATACACAGAATAGTACATAGAACATAAATGTTAATGTCATTAGATGTAGTCCATCTACATAGTATAAACAACAAGATTTGATTTAATATAATGACTATAATGAATTCTAATGGATAGGATTTCATGCAATATGCAAATATCAAGAACGCAGGCGGTGTATAATTGAGCATTTGGTCTTTAATGGAAACCTTTGTGAGTCAAGGTTAGAATTGTTTTTAATGTTGTTTATGTACAGTACTGTGTAAGTGTTGGGCACATCAGCATAACCCCAATTAATGTCTTTATGTTTGTTCTTTATATAATTTAGAGTAGTGTGTCATTAGAAAACATAGGTTTACATTTCTAAACATTCATTTTAGCTTTATTTGTTAGGAGACCTGTGTTAATGTCTTCGAAAAACACCTACCTGCAAAGCTCTCTTTGCAATAATTCATAATAAAATTCTAACTAGATTACTACAAATAACGACAGTGTATTTTTCCAATGACAAACTACTGTAAATGACGTAAATACTGACTCAAGTCATTGAACTGAAGAAAGAACCGAATGTGCCTAAGAGTTTTGCACAGCACTGCCTCAAATTTATCTTTAGGTTCACACTTGCAATATTATCTTTTTGTTTTTTAGTTTTGTTTGGGTATATTGTTTCTTTTAGTTTACATCAATAACCAAGAATATAAAATCAATAGTTTGTGTTATCCAGTAAGATCCCTGCTGCAGGCTGTAATGTCATATAGATATAGTAAATAACTAATTGAGCTAAATGTTATTTTTTCTCTTATCTTAGCTTAGATTACAGCCTAATAACTATCGATTCACGGTCTATAGATCCATCTTGTCTCTTCTGTATTTCTCTCCAGTCTCTGAATACGGCCTATTGTCAGCATCACTTATCGTTGGTGTGCCGGCTTCTCATAAAACATTTATGAGCAGCTCGACTCCACATGTTTTCCTACCCTCTCTCACTTTCTCTCTTACTCTAGCTCGTTCCTACTCCCCCTATAAATTCATTGAGGTTTTCAAAGACTTTCTATACCAGCATGTCAACTAGAAGATTTAGTGTAGTAATGATTAAACAAAGAGTTGCCCGGGGGTTAGCATACATCCCGGTCCATGGCTGCTTTCATTACAGCCTTTACAGCTCTTGCCGAAGCATATTTTAGCTTCAGGTGACGTGTTCTTGCCGAACGCAGCATTATAGCAGCTGTACATCACACTTGGATTATTCAAAGTGTACGTGCTGAAGAATCAGTAAGGCTCTCTCTGTTTGGTGAGTTGTGATGTGAGTTTGCTCATTAATAGTCGCAGTAAATAGATGCGGGGAAATGTGGATTATGCTGTTATTTAAGGCGACAGATGCCGCGTCTCTCTCATTATCTGCTGTCATTAGGAACACAGAACACTAATCCTCCAGCATTGGCAGACCAGGCCTTGGGGATCAGGGGGATGTAGTCAAAGATGATACATTTCTCTTTTTTTGTCTATAGGAATTTAAGAGATTATGGATTCGATGTGCTTCTTTTACCCTACTTGTCCTCACTTTTCTGGTGAACAAGAAGACTGAATTAGAAACCCTGTTACTTCTTCGCTCTCTTATATATGTTTACGTTTCCTCTGTTTTACTTTCCCTGTCGGCTACTTTCCATCTCTGCTCAGTTTCCTGCCGATGTTGTCAGAGAAAATAATGCATCGTTCCTGCACATCGATTGGCCTCCGTCTCACTGTTCTGCTTTTCTGTTGCTTTAATCAAACGCATTATTCTTCCTCTTTCTCATTTTCTTTCTGTCCATCTTAAGCACTTGCGATTGATTTGTGTAGAAATAACACGCCTTTTGGGTGACCTCAGAAATTCCTAGATATAGGGCTTGTCCCCGTTCTGTGTTCTTCTGGTTTTCCTTGCTTTAAGCATGTTTGGTTCTTGGATAGTCTGGCGTAGTGTTGTAGTCAAGACCACCCAAACCGAGACCAAAACAAGGCCGAGACCAGAGGGGGTCAAGACCAAGACGTAGGCAGGCTGAGACCAAAACTATACCAACACCAACACAAAACACTAACAAATCTGAACAATTTTTTTTATAAATGAAATAGCTTCTACTATGGTGATTTATTATGCAGAAATGTATGTGTTGAGGGTTTCATGTTCCGTGTTTTATCATCCACCTGCTGTTACATATTATCATTTAAAAGTGTCAAAAAAGAACAGAACCCAGACACAAAGGTAGCTGAACAAAAATGTATGTATTTGTTTTGTTGTCAATCTTGTTTAAGACTCCCATTATTCTCTTGCAGTAAGAGTAACAAAAGAGTCAAACAAGAATTTCAATCTTTTAACCCAAACATCATGAAACTTCCCAGTCATTTTATGTAATTCCCACATTTGTGGTCATGACGGTCAAGATCAAGACCAAAGTCTATCAAGATTCCACAAATTCCCAAAAATAGTCTTGAGACCAGTCTTGAGACCAAGACCCCTATTGAAGTACGACAACACTAGTCTCACGTAGACAGATGGCAAGCTTTGTTTGCTATCGTTGTCCAATGTCCTTCAAAGGGTCAGTTTGACTGCCAGGCACAGCAATCAATCAATTTCCGCTTTGTGGCGTGTCATGTTTTAGATGCTTGGAAATGTCGAAGAAAAAGCGTAAAAAGTTATCAACTTTAAAAATGTTATGAGTCCATGTCGTGAAACTCACATATTTTTCAGAATTTAGCATTAGTCGATTGTGATGTGAACACAAACAGACGACTAAGTGTCAATGTGTATAGATTATGGGTGCCTGAGACAAGTTCTTATCAGTTTGTTATTTCACTTCCTGTTCCTTGAAGGTGCTACTGCTTTTGATAGTTTTTAAAATGAGTCACTGAAAAAGAACCCAAAAAACTGAAATCCATGAAGGATGGATGTTTCAAACAAGCTTGGAGCTGACAATATCATAAGCATGTCGAGCTACTTTGATGGTCCATCTTCAGTTTCTGGATGTCAAGACAAAGAACATTCATGTGCATTGAGAAAAATAATGAATGTCAAAGATGCCTTTAGGGCAGTCGCTTGCAAATGAGACATCTTTCGGAATCAGACAATATCAACAGCGAGACTAATTTATTTTCATAAAGTGACCCACTTGCATTTAATGATAACCGACTGTGAAAAATAACAAGGGTCTGTCTGGTCTCTGTGGTCATCAGACTGGCTCTCTCTTTCATTTCAAATAGCCTTAAGCGTCGTTGGCATTAATTTTGCTTGTCTTTTTTATCTCTATTTTATTCGGAGGAGATTGAGAATCTTACAAGACGCGGGTTTGTTTTAGGCCCTTGTCTCTTTTTGAATCAGCAGGGAATCTGAACGTTTTTAAGATATATTGTATGTAAAGTATAGATGGTTTGTTTTTTTCTCATCTGAAGCCAATCTCATTCCATATCTCACACATCGTTTTAGTTTTTCTCTATTTACCGTTTTTGTCCCTTATTTTGTTCTCTATGGAGAATGAAGGCTATTCATAGAACAGCTCCATCGCCCCGGGCTCTCTCACATTTTTGTTTGCGTGGCGGTGAGTGTGTGTACATGTTTTCCCTTAATAAGATTTGCCGGAACCCAGAGTCTCTTGGAATGGACTATTAGTGGGACGTTGTGTTGCGTGTCGCCCCTTCAATGAAACATTGCTTTACCCCCCCAAGATACGCGAGCGCACGCTCGGCTCATAAACACGATAATGAAACCCTCATGTTCATTAATGAAACTCAATTAAAGGAGAAAGGAAGGCTACGAGGGTGAAAAATATCAAATATGGCTGCAGAAGGGAGGAAAGTTGACTGAAGCAGCATTACACAAAAGCCTTTATGTGATGAAGTTGTAGAGTTTGAAAAACCTAATTTAGATGCTCAAATAGCTACTATTAACTTTCCATTCATACACTCCCTCGCTGGAAGATGAGCAGACGCTTCTCGGTAAAAGAAAATAGCATCAATTCTTCAATTAAGAGATTTTGGAGATTGACTTCTGTGAGTTTAAAATACATTTCTAGGCTTGGTATTGACTCTGTGGTCCACTGAAATATCGAATTTGCTGGTGCACCAAGAGTGTGCCCACTTATCAATTCCCATGTACTTTCGAAATGCCTATCCAATCATTTTCATCGTAAGAACTCAATTTCCACCAGTTATACCCAAAGACACCCTGATGTATGTTGAGGAAATGTGGGTCATGGGAAAGATTGCACATAATCGCAAAACATTTTTACCGTGTTTTACATGAAATTATTTTTCATTTAATCAATTAGTACATTTAAGAGCTCTTAAACGATTCAAATTTAGACCTAGAGAGACCAGAGAGAGACCAGAGAGAGAGAGAGACCAGAGACCTGAGACCAGAGAGAGACCAGAGAGAGAGAGAGAGAGAGAGAGAGACCAGAGACCAGAGACCAGAGACCAGAGAGAGACCAGAGACCAGAGAGAGACCAGAGAGAGAGAGAGAGACCAGAGAGAGACCAGAGAGAGACCAGAGAGACCAGAGAGACCAGAGAGAGAGACCAGAGAGAGACCAGAGAGACCAGAGAGACCAGAGAGAGACCAGAGAGACCAGAGAGACCAGAGAGAGACCAGAGAGAGAGACCAGAGAGAGAGAGACCAGAGAGAGAGAGACCAGAGAGAGAGAGACCAGAGAGAGAGAGAGAGAGAGAAAGAGAGAGAGAGAGAGAGAGAGAGAGAGAGAGAGAGAGAGAGAGAGAGAGAGAGAGAGAGAGAGAGAGAGAGAGACAGACCAGAGAGAGACCGAGAGAGAGAGAGAGAGAGAAAGAGAGAGAGAGAGAGAGAGAGAGAGAGAGAGAGAGAGAGAGAGAGAGAGAGAGAGAGAGAGAGAGAGAGAGAGAGAGAGAGAGAAGAGAGAGAGAGAGAGAGAGAGAGAGAGAGAGAGAGAGAGTGAGAGAGAGAGAGAGAGAGAGAGAGAGAGAGAGAGAGAGAGAGAGAGAGAGAGAGACTGAATGAGAGAGACTGAATGAGAGGGAATGAGTGCCAAATCTGAAAGTGTGTGTGTGTCAACACACACAGGTTCATCTCAATGCAGAGATCCTGCAGCTCCCAGACCCAAAAGAAAACAGGTAGAACTCAAAGGAAAACATCAGACTTGAGAGAGAATATATAAACATTTAGATGTTTTGTTCAGACAGACACACTTGCTGAATAAAACACACGCTGTCCTTCAGAACAATCACACAAACTGACACACTTATCGCCAAGATGAGACTTTCCCTCTTTTCATTCCGTCTTGCATCATTTTTTGTTTTAGACGTTGACTTTTCTCTCATTTCATCCATCTGCGTGTGAGGCGGCCTGATTTATTCACTGAAAAGCAGCATCATTAAATGGGCATAATTTGACGGACTGGTTATTCGAGAGGCATGTTTATTCTTTCAATAAAATTAGCATTTACAATCCACTAATGCATTAACCCGCAGAAGTTAATATTGCAGACACAAAGCAACAAATGCAACTTGATGCAAATTACATCGTCTTTATGTTAATGGCCTGTTTAGCTCCTGAATATACAAACTCAGGACCCCTAAGAGCGCTAATAAATAACTTTTAATGCATCAGTCTATTTTTCTGTAATTTTCTTATCATGGATGTACAGCATCTGTTTATTTCAGCGGGGAAAGATTGAAATTTGCTGTTCGCCAGTGATGTAATATCACCAGTATTATCTTAAAAATTTGTATTATTATTATGGAATTTAAATGACAATTCTATCATCATTCAATTGTTATTTGGTGAAGGTCAAGGCACACACTGTAGTGAAGTGAAGTGACGTGACGTATTACCAAGTATAGTGTTCCATACTTGGAATTTGTGCTCTGCATTTAACCCATCCAGTAAGTGAACACACACACACTGTGAACACACACACACACTGTGAACACACACACACTGTGAACACACACCCGGAGCAGTGGGCAGCCATGCTGCGGCGCCCGGGAGCAGTGGAGGGGACGGTGCCTTGCTCAAGGGACTCACCTCAGTCGTGGTATTCCCGCTGGTTCCGAGTCTTGAACCAGCAACCTTCAGATCACGAGTCCAAGACTCGAACCAACAACCTTCAGATCACAAGTCCAAGACTCGAACCAGCAACCTTCAGATCACGAGTCCAAGACTCGAACCAACAACCTACAGATCACGAGTCCAAGACTCGAACCAGCAACCTTCAGATCACGAGTCCAAGACTCGAACCAGCAACCTTCAGATCACGAGTCCAAGACTCGAACCAGCAACCTTCAGATCACGAGTCCAAGACTCGAACCAGCAACCTTCAGATCACGAGTCCAAGACTCGAACCACCAGGCCACGACTGCCCCTTCAAACCTATATGACTTATTAGTTCTGTAAAACACTGAAAAAGATTTTTCGAAGGTTGTAGAGAACTCAAAGTCTAAAAAAGTGAACTCAGTTACTAACATTCATCAACATATTTTTTTCTTGGGTTTGGCAAAAGAAGAGAGTCACAAAGGTTTGAAATGACAAAAAAGTGAGTAAATGATGATTTTTTTATTTTGGTTGACCTATTCTAAAAATGTTGGTCCCATTGGTCTGTTGAAGGTTAAGCTCTGAAACAGGTTTCAATTAATAGCACTTTTAAAGTTTTCTGTCTTTGAGAATGTGTCTAAAGTGCATTAGAGTACAGCGGTCTAGTGGTAGTCACTTGAATCACATGCATACGCCGGGATTACAGTTTATCATCATCCAATCCTGACCTCCATGGACAGAGCCAATCGTGTCTGTCAGATCTGCCACTGCTGTTTCGTGCCAACCAAACTCACACACACACTCTTCCACACTTAGTGTTTGCGGGCTGTCTCAGCGGGGTAATCATAGTTATTTCCACATGCATTAAAAGAGTCATTTTCTCTCTCTGCTGTTGAGTAAATTGCTGGTGTGCTACCTCGCTGGCCCCATAGTGGCCAAGTGAAGTGTGTGAAAGTGTGTGTTGCAGATGATGTTTGTCAGGCTAAGCAATAAATATGCCGCTGGTATTACATTGCCCCGTGATGCTTATGTGTGTTTGGGGTGAAAATGTAACACTCGAAAGAGAAAGGAGCATTTTATAGCATTAATGGAGAAATTTTTGGTGGTTATAAGTATATGGGAGGGGCCGTTTATATATTTCTGAAATGTAAAACAGCATCCTTCCATGCATGTGCAAAACACTTTTGTTTCAAAATCTCATCATCAGACTTATAAATTAGCTATGATAAAAACAGTCCAGACGGAGACGAGAAAAGTTGGTATTCTGCAGACATGGTTTGCTGTCAGAACAGGGAATAACCCTTTCATGTATTTTTCATGCTTGTTAACTGCTCCCGTCAGAGTGCCGTTTGTTCTCTCTCTCTCTCTCTCTCTCTCTCTCTCTCTCTGGTCTCTCTCTCTTCTCTCTCTCTCTCTCTCTCTCTGTCTCTCTCTCTCTCTCTCTCTCTCTCTCTGGTCTCTCTCTCTCTCTGGGTCTCTCTCTCTCTCTCTCTCTCTCTGGTCTCTCTCTCTCTCTCTCTCTCTCTCTCTCTCTCTCTCTCTCTCTCTCTCTCTCTCTACACCTGCTCCATCTTCAACAAACCCTCGGCTCATCTTTTATCCTTTCTCTCTCCTCAAATTATTGCCCACAGCCCCAGAGAGCACTGTCTGAGTGCTGCATGTGTTTGTCATTGAGGTGTCTGTATCTGTCTCACGTACACCTCAAAGCAAAGACATAAAGGAATGAAACGGGGTGGTCAAAACAACAAAAATATAAATGGGAAAAAAGGCTGAGGAAGGAAACAAAGATGAATGTTTCAAATATTTCTCTGTGTCTTACTCCCTCGCTCACTCTTGCTATTTATTTCTCTTTGAAAAATGGAACAGTTCAACTGAAAAGTCCAAGGAGTGTTGGGGAAGGAATTGTTAAAAAATGTTTGTTGCTTTTGATTGAGAAGCAATTATTACACTCAAAAAATATACACACAAAATTATATTATTATAATTATTTATTTTAAAGCTTTGAGAATAATTTATTTATTTAATAAACCTATTAACATTTTGTGCATATGAAAGTAAACATGTGAACCTGATTCTCAAAAATATCAATTGTATATTAAAAATAGAAATTTTATGTATAAATAATAAAACAATTACATAAACTTGTAATACATAAACTTATAATTTTTAATGGGAGTAAATTATTTTAATATTCTCCTCTGAATAAAATGTTTTTAATGTTTTTAAAGATTTATTTTATTTTATAAATTAATGTACCTTTTTTCATTTTTCTAATATTACCCAAAAAAATTCACAGTGCACACTTGTTTGTTGTCAATTCAGAAAGCAATAGATTATTAAAAGTGATAATCGGCCCATAAACATAAAATCATGGCCTAGTGGTTGGAGAGTTTGTCTTCTTACCTTACGGCTATGGGTCTCGGGCCAGCAATACCATGAATAAGGTTCCCTTTTGTAAAGTACAAAAAAATTCCAGGTTATTGGTCTCAAGTGTTAAATGGTGAATGTGTTCTGGCAACACCTGCTTTGCCATATCCTCGACATGATTGTCATTATTTCAACTTCTAACAGAAGGACATCGCTTGCATTTGTGTGTTTCAGGACGGAGTCTGTTGCTGAGAAGATGCTTACCAACTGGTTTGCTTTCCTGCTTCATAAGTTTCTTAAGGTAATTTACATTTGCAGTAAAAACATACTACTTAGATCTTGTTAATAGTACTCATTTTGTCCCATTAGAGTTTGTCATTATGTGGTCTATATACGGGGGCAGTAGCTCCCCCAAACGCCTGGTTTACAATCTGTCGAAAGATGCAATAATGTGGTTTGTTTTCAGTTTTACATCGTGAAACTTGACAACATTTGCAGGCTGGAAACAACACGTTTTGAGATTTCTAAGCAATTCTTGTAGTGAATCATTTATTATTCTTTAGTAGTTTTAAGTTTACAATAAAATAGTTTTATTGACAGATACGACTCTCTTTCTTTCTCTCTCCAGGAGTGTGCAGGTGAGCCTCTCTTCATGCTGTATTGTGCCATTAAACAACAGATGGAAAAAGGCCCAATAGACGCCATCACAGGAGAGGCACGATACTCTCTCAGCGAAGACAAACTCATCCGACAACAGATCGACTACAAGACACTGGTCAGCATTACAAGATCACACTAATAAACATACTGCAGTATCTCATCTAGCTGTTAACACTGCATCAGGGCGTATTCAGTATGTGTGTGTGTTTGAACGCTGACTGTCTGGCTGGTGTTCATTAGAGTCTAATACCCCGCTAAGGCTGAGATTGGGGTCCCACAGAGGGTGTGAAATTAGATTTGTCGGGCCAGGAAATGGCCTTTTCCAGATTTCTGCTCCACACCTAGGGCTTACATCTTTTCGGAGGGCTTCACCGTCCTCATCCTCCTCACCTGTTCTCATGCTCCTGCAGATCTTAAACTGCGTCAATCCAGAGAACGAGAACAGCCCGGAAATCCCAGTCAAGGTTCTGAACTGCGACACCATCACACAAGTCAAAGAGAAAATCCTGGATGCCGTCTATAAGAACATGCCCTATTCACAGAGGCCCAAAGCTGTGGACATGGACTTGGGTGAGTCATGTGTTCAGAGATTTGATTGGATGAGTGGAATGGCTTTTTTTGCTACAGTCATGAATATCACAAATGTGACTTGTCAATAATTTGTTTTTCTGCAACGTTTTTTATAATGCTTTTGTTTTAGGGATCCTCCATAAAGTGACAATTCACTCAAAATGCATGTTGTACTCACCCTATCATTTCAAACCTGTATTACTTTCTTTCTACCACGAAAAAAGATATTTTGAAGAATGTTGGTAGCTTACAAGGATTCACTTGCATTAGTTTTGTGACCATACAATAGAATTGAATGGGTGCCACTGCTGTTCGTTCAGCATTTCCTTTCTGCCACACAATCATCTCACACACATATACACACGACCGCTGCGCAAAAGCCCCCCATCAGTGGTGCAAATCAGCCCTTCAGCACCTTGACCAGAGCAATCTCCTCCATGATGATGTTCTACAGTAAATCTGTAGCATTAGAGCAACCTTCACGGATTGAGTGTGCATGTGTCCTGTATGTTTTAGCTAGAATATATTTGTAAATATTAAAAATGGTAGCTTGTTATTTGATGTTTTAAAAAAGCATTTTTAAATGTTGCTTTAGGATATTATATAATTATAAAGTATATTAAACCAAAAGATAATATGTATATGCCCGTATACCCAAAAAATTCTGATTGAACTACTCTCTAGTTGTTCCAAACCTGCATACATTTCTTTGTTTGGTTCATCCGAAAGAAATATTTTGGGATAATTCAGATAAATTCTTGGATTAACATGGTTAAACAAATTATAATGGTAGTCAAAAGTGCAGCAGAAATTTTCTCTATATGATCTTCTTCAAAATACCCCACATTTTTACAGATTTGAAAAAACACAAAGGTGGAGATGTGCGATTTTTTGGGGGGGTAAACTATCCATTTAATGTTGTATATAAAACGTATGGCCATCTCTTAGCCAATAACAGTCTGTGTAGGGGTTTGTGTGTTGGGTGAATTTTCGCAGGCGTCATCTGTGCATTTGGCAACAACGCAAACTAATAATCCCCATTCAGCAGAGGAGAAAATCAATGATCACTCTCGCTCTAGAGCTTGTCTATATCCTATCAGCTCTCTCTTTAGCATTTAATTATACCCCACCGTACACATTTCCAACCCATTTGAAAAGACACATTCACTGTAGTGTATCGGATCAATCTGGTTTGAGCTGGGGAGGTTCTGAATGTGTCTTAATGGCAGATGTTCGGTTTGTTTTTATCAGAGTGGCGACAGGGACGAATGGCCCGGGTGGTTCTGCAGGATGAAGACATCACTACTAAGATTGAAAACGACTGGAAAAGACTCAACACGCTCATGCATTATCAGGTATGAAAGACGATAAACATTCATTGTCCCATGGTGCCCTCTTCTGTCTCAGCTTGTAGACATTAAAAGAGACATATTATGGATTTTTCTGCTCTTTTGATGTATACAAATAATATTGTATATAGACTCTTTTAGAAATCTGAAAAAATTCCTAACCAGCCCTGAAAACATCTACAGTAAATACATTTAACTTTCCAGATATGAAACAACAATTACGTTATACAAAAAGCACAGCCTTTATCTCAAAGTGCTTAAAAATGTCTTGCTGTGAGCTTTGGCTCTGCGACGGACGACAGCTTTTTCTCTCCCGCAGTTTTGTCTGACTCATACTATATGGGCCGATATAACAGAGGACAATTATTGAGCTCAGCAGATGAAACTGTGTAGTAGAAGTGTAGTAGAAAACATGGTTGTGTCTACTTAGTGTATATACGTGTGAGAGATTGAACTTTAGATTGTCTTTACTTCGATGAGAGCTGTTATAAACAGAGAGAATGATAGAGAGAACATCAGACAGAGACCGAAGAAAGAGTATCTCATTCTCCATATAAAAATATCTGTATTATATATTTTATATATATATATATATATATATATATATATATATATATATATATATATATATATATATATATATTATACAGTAGTAACAATACCTTTGACCCTTATTTTGGCAACATTTACATTATCCTTGTTTATTGAAGGTGATACACAAAAAAGTATATTTTTTAACATAATTTCTCTTGAAATTTGATACAATTTGAAGAAAAATGAAATAACGAATTTAAATCATGTGAAAGCAATATACATTATTTAATAGAATAATTCCAACAACCCCTTTTTCTGTGTATGCCTACATTTTATTTCCTGGATTACATTTTAGAAGAAACGTCCAATGCAAAGATCAGTTCAAAATAAAAATTTAGATTCATTTACCCTTAAGTCATTTCAAACCTGTATGACTTTCTCTTATCCGCGAAACTCTTTAGAAGATATTTTATGGTAACCAAACAACATAAGTAACTTTTGACTTCTCGTATGGACTAACATTGAAATATTACTTTTAAATCTTAAAGCGAGTCGTATATACTGTACAGCCAGATTTTTTTGCGGCGAACCACAATAAAGTAAACTTTACGTAAACTTTCTCCATTATGACAGAGCAACCTTTTTGAAGCACCAGTGTACGATATTTGTCAAGTAAATCAAGATGTGTCTCACTTATACAGCTGTATACCCTCTGCTACTCGGCACTAACTCTGGCTTATGCCTCAGGGACTTGAAATAATGGATTTAGGAAAAAGTGAAAGAGAAGAGGTGGAAAATATAGAGGGGGGGGTCCCTAGACAACACCACAATGTAATATATCACTTCTGAGTCCTCTACACAAGCACTCTCACCTTTCCTCTGAACTACCGTGGATATGCTAATCCCAGTCGTTTCCCCTCGGCAGAGTAAAAAGAACAGACAGTATAATCAGCAGCTTTGTCCTGGTAATGCTCAGTAAACCTGCGGTCAGCATGTTCTTCACTGATTGCTGATTTTGATTGCGCGCGTCTGATTAAAGCGTCGAGAAGTTTTCATCAGTCAAAACCCTAAAGATGTCGTATAGCTTACTTTTCTTTTTTTAGTCTTGTTCACTTTCACTTGAATCACAGCAGCACTTGACCTTGCAATACTTTGGGTTGAATAGTAGAACACTGGACTGGCGGCGTATCCCTCTGGGGCCACTTTACTTCTTAAAGTTCCAATTTAAATAGCAAAGAAGTTTAGGTCCACTCTGAAACACTTGTGTTAAGACAACACATTCTTTGTTATTTAAGGGACAACACATTTAACAACTTTCCAACTTAAAAAAGCATAACACAGAACAATGTGTTCATATTATGAAACACACAATATGAAATGGATTAAATGGTTTTACTGGAAATTATAATGGTGTCTCATTGAAAAAATGTTTTCAAATTACTTAAAAAAACTCCAATTAATACTAAGCCTGTCAGTTTCTACAGTTTATTTGTTTTATTGTTTCAACTATTTTTTAAGTATAAAACATTAAATATAATTGTTTTTAATTAGATCAAGTCATAAAATATAGATGTGAAATATTACCCTAAAAATTTCCATATACTGGTGGGATGTTAAATCCTATTGATGTAATACCTTCACTACAAAAATGACATTTGTAATTGTTTAAACGGGTAAAGAAATGGTTCATAGTGGTATTTTAATGGACACCTTTAAAATCTATGATGGTTTCTTTCAGGGGTTTTTTCAACCCTTCTGCATTAGTAGTTATAAATTCTGGGTTTGCGCACCACTTTTGCTTGATACTAAGATTAGTTTTGTTTTAATTCAGCTAGGTTGGCTTAAAGACTAATACCTGGAGGATTCTGCCTGGAATAATGGCTCTGGATACTTTCGCCTCCAAATAAATGTAGATAAACATCTGTTGTATATCACTGTACTCTATAACAAGATTGGGAGAGATCATTGCCGGGGGTCTTGAGTTCTGACAGGGTTCAAAGACTTATGACATGTCCAAAAACAGCTTTTAACGTCATCTGTGAACAGTGTAGTCATGCATCATACACTGACTATAAAGCATACATTTCGCCTAGATGAAAACTCTGTCATCATTTATGTTTAACCAAACTAACAGAGCATATTTTTCATGTACAGTCATCATTGGGATGCATCTGAATTGGAGGTGTTTAAGCTTTCTGTTTGCCATCGGATAGAGCTCAGGCAGAGGATTCAGAGATACAAGAGAGAAAGGGGTCAGCTGTCTGTTTGATGCAGACGTTATCATGAGGAAAGTTCAGCTCTTAGCACTCTCACACCCACCGGCGGCACAGCCCCTGACTGCCATACTGTGGATTGTGTCTTAAGGGCGAATCCATCTATCCTCCATCATAAGGCCTCCACCAATGCTGTGAGAGAAGAAATAAAGGGAGAGGAGAGCAGGGGGTGGATGAATTTCTTTTTAAATCCAAAAATAAAGTAAAACATTTGTTGGCAGGTTGGGTTGGGCAAGTATTTCAATTGGCCGACAGGATATTTAACTAAATTGACGTGAAGTTGAAACGAATTCACAAATTCACTGTAAAATTCAGTTCATGTTCATTTATATGGCACTTTTTACAATGTTGTATTGCTTTAAAGCAGCTTTATAGGGCAAAAATTAAAAAAAGATATTCATTTAGTCCATCTATAATGGAAGTCTATGGGGACGGTTGCTAGGTTGCTGTAAATGGTTGATATGGGCGTGGCTTAATTGCTTTTAGATGATGATTTAGATAAT
Organism: Triplophysa yarkandensis; assembly: GCA_033220385.1. Taxonomy (NCBI): domain Eukaryota; kingdom Metazoa; phylum Chordata; class Actinopteri; order Cypriniformes; family Nemacheilidae; genus Triplophysa; species Triplophysa yarkandensis. The sequence goes on along the minus strand of JAWHQN010000155.1, from coordinate 581,526 downwards.
GATTTCCGGAGTAAAAATAGTCACTTTGACACTTTAGTGTTAAGATATCGCATCAGGGATGTTTTATAATGGCAGCCTATAGGCCCATTATATGTCAGTGGGGAATTTAGGGTAGCCCTTCAACCCTAGGGGTACTTCTTACACCCTAAAGTTAGGTATGATTTTACAGAGCCTGCCAGCCTCCTCATATATGGGGACCACATGTTTCTACAATTCCATGCTCAGAGCTGTGAACCCTCATAGTTCCCCATTATAAATTAATGAGAAATTTTGGGGTGGCTCTCACGCCCCAGGGGTACAACCTACACCCCATTGTGAGATGTGTTTTCACAGCACCTGCCAGCTTCTCCAAACGTGGTAAACCACATGTTTCTATGAAATTCTCGCTCGGAGCTACTTCCTGCGAAATTTGGCCGCAATGTGAAATCTATGGGATTTTTAAGCCCTCATTCATGGGTCTGTTCACCTATCGTTGTATCGGCTATTTACCGCTTCATTGTCTCCTCGACTATTGTAAGTCGCTTTGGATAAAAGCGTCTGCTAAATGACTAAATGTAAAATGTAAATGTAAATGGGTCTGTGTGAAACCATGTGGTTGGAGTAGCTGGACATAGTTTTGGTAAATAAGAAGAAGAAGAATATCTACTGAAGATAATGAAAGTGATGGCTTGCATTCTGCAAGCACCTCTAATTATTATTAGTAGTATTCATTACAGTTATTATTTATTACTATTTTTATAAAAAGCAATATTATTCATTATAATTATTATCAGCAATTATAAAAATTGTTTTTTAATTATAGTATTTGTAATATTTTTATATATAATTTTAACTCAATTTTAACTTTACATTCTTAAAAACACATTTTACAATTAAACAAATCAATCACAATTAAATTAAATGTGAAATGTGAAATGCCTCACAATCATGGTTATCAAGGCAATAGAGGGAGAGTCCGTGATAAGATCCTTCCTGCTGTCACAGGTGCAGAAGGGGTACTCGGAGCCGTGGGTAGATAGAGAGAAAAGGCGTTTGGGGGTGTGATGAACCCAGTGACATGTCTGAGGTGCTTCTGGGGGCCACAGTCCTACGCTCTTTCAAGTGGCTTTCAGTCAGGCTATTAGTTCGGCCTGCGGTGAGGGTCGGCCTCGGAGAGACTTCCACTAATAGGGTTGGAGCTTATGGGGGCGTAAAAAGGGTTATAGTCTCACCATCTTTGGCCTTGAGAATGGAGGAAGAAAAAGCGGACTGCTAACTGCCCTCAGACTGCAGAGGAGCTCAGGACGTGTTCATATGTCTATTAGAAAGGGCAGAGAGGTTTTAAGTCTAAATTGACTCAGAATTTGATGTCTTTCCTTTGTGGTGGCGAAATAAGGGATTTTGAGAAACGTCTGAACGGTTAGGGATGGGTGATGTTGTTTGGTTACCGCAACCTTCTGAATATATTCTTTTGTGTTCTACAGACAAATGGGTTCATTTTTAAACCTGAAAATTATTGTTTGTAATTCATTAGACAATGAGTTCTTACCCATTAGGCATCCTTTTTCTCAAATGTTTGATAGTCTGATGGATTTGTGAACTAGCCGTGGTTATGGGATTCCTTTCATGTGTTACCAGCCTCTGTTGGAGTAGACCTCATTTCCTCTGTAGCTCTTGACAGTTCAGATTAATACAGAAGATCAGACGGCTCTTGAGCGCTCACACAGCAGACAAATAAAAAATTGAGAGTTTCACCCATACGTACAAAGTCCATCACCTCATCTTCCTCATGTTTTCCCTATCTCTGAATTAATCAATCATAACATCCACAGTGTTAATCTGCCTTTTTAATTTTATTTTCAGTTATTGCCCTTCATTTTATAATCTCTTTCCCTGTCTTTCTATGTGCGTATGCGGGTGTGTGTACATAAATTCTTCCAAATCTACAGTTTATAAATGCTGGTGCTGAACTTTTTAAAACGTATAAACCCCATCTCTCCATGATGAGGAGTCACCGATTTTTAAAGCTATTTCTATTTCTTGTTATTTCTGCAGCTACATTTACTCTCAATTATTGGCTGGATTAGTGCTGTAGTTGCTTAGCAACAGGAATATGAATATTTAAAATATATAAAAAAACTCATCGCCGTTGGTCAGTTTGCATGCAAACTTAGATCCCACCTCTGATGCAGAACAAATTCCTCTCGTTTCCAAGATATTCAGAGCTTGACGTTAGTCATGTTGTGTATTTTTTCTTGCGTTCTGACTTGTTCTGTTGTGTAATGAATGTGCAAGATAAAGCGACACTATTACAATATGCATCTGAAAAAGCTGCCATATCTCCTGTTCTCTGTCCTCTGATTAGTGTGGAGTGACAGTAATCTTGCAGAAGAACATCTCCCATGTGCTGGCATATGTTTATCCGTGTTTCTTCCCTAAACCTAGTCCTCTTTTCCATGTGAGATGAAGCTGCGTTTTACTCAAGATCTGGAAGACAGCTTCATGCATTTTTACAACTAGCACTTTAAAAATCTGGAGAGATTTAAAACTGGAGAGATTTAACATTTTCACACCGCTTTGTAATGTTATATTATTATACAGATGGAATACCATGAATGAACTAAATGAATCAAGTTTTCAAAAAGCAAATTAACACAGTTGGATTTGACTAATGAAAGACTTTGAAACCAAGAACTGTGAAGTGAAGGATTATGGGAACTTAAGGAGACTTACTCGAGTGTGTCTCGCGCAGGTGTCGGACCGCTGTGTGGTCGCTTTGGTACCCAAGCAGACGTCCTCCTACAACATTCCACCCACAACAAGCATCTCCCGGACATCCATCAGCAGATATGGTAAGTATCTTTAATAGACACCCTCACCATATGGGCCCTCTTGCATTATGACATCATAAGGGGTGGAGCCTATTTTAAGACTCCTTTATAAACCAAGGTCATTTGTATTGAAGTAGGACTTAAGTGTACATACACAATCTAAAGTTCTCAGCTTAATAAATGGTCTGTTCCTTTAAACAATGGCTGTTATGGCTGTGTGCCACAGCTTAGCTTGGCAGCCCACGGGATGCCCAAAGGAGCCTTAAGAGTGCCAGAGAATGAGAGAGAGCGATGGCAAGAGGAGAGAGGTGTAAGAGTTTAGTGTGAAGCTCAATAATGCTGATTTCTCTGTCGAGTGTGGGTAAAACCCGTAATGGACACATTAGCTCCTTCCCCATAGCGTTGCTTGGAGGGAACGCCACAGGGCTCCCATCAGGGCCCTTCTCATTTCCCATCACATTGAGCTGCAGGCCACTCTCTGATTGCTAATTATGCACAAGCAGTGATGCTACACACGGGTGAAAAGAAAACAAATGAGACACAGGCCGGGGCTGAAATGGGGTCCCTTATGCGTTGTCACCTAGCAACACTACACAAACATCTCGCCTGGGTGTACTTCAGTAGATCCATGTGAAACGCAAGTCATATCATCAGTTTCCTTATTCAAAGGAAGTGTAGTTATCATCTTTAATCAATTACAAACATAATGACAATTATGTTCAGGAAAAAACATCGAAAAGGAACATTCAAAGAGCATATGATGCGAATGTAAATATGGACACATTTGAACAGCTATCTGGATGTGTCAGATTCTTTTGTGTGCCAGCTACCCTCGTTTATTTTTCCCACCTTTCAAGGTAGTTGATAGTTTTAAGGCAAGACGTTACAACAGAGGTCTTCATTTATCCTTTTTTATGTGTATTTGCAAGCTAATTTCACATGTGCTGGATGAAAAGCAGCTCTCTCATCTGGAAGCGCCCCAGTGCCCATCAATCATGGCATGGCACAGCGGGCACAGCTGTGGCCCAGACACACGCTGATTGATTCATATCAATTTAATGCTCAACACTTAGCAGCCCGGCCCAATTTAGCATGCCAGCACCCCCGGCCCAAAATAACATGCTGATCACACACCTTCGACGGGAGAGAGACTCACACATTCATCAAACACACACACACACACACACACACACACACACACACACACACACACACACAACTTGTATGTATACACCTGTGTTTACACAGGTATGTGATCAGGCGCCCGCATTGCACTATTTATTCTAGTTTTACCTAAGATTTGTGAGCACGACTTTACAAACTGTCATCTAAACAGTTAGTACTGTGAGTGAGTCATGTGTTTCCTTTATAAGATATCTGACAGATTTAAAGACCACAATCTTGTATACATTTATTAGTCTTTTTGACTTTTTAGTTGGAAGAACCAACTGCAATATTCAAACATTACTTCTTTTTTTTAATGCCTTTCAATTGCCTCTGAAATCAAATTTATTTGCCAATGGTATTATTGAATTTGAAAGGAATTTAACATATAATATGTTAACAGATTATTAACTTTACAGTTTTTGTTAATGTTTGCAAACTATGTATTATTTTATATACAATATTGTTTATTATATTATTATAAATTAAGCTTTTTACATGAAAGGAAAAAATAATAATAATTATATGAATATTTTCTCAATAATATATTGTTTATATTTTATCTCTCTTTATTGTATCTTTTTCCATATAAATATGTGTAAATAAATATTTTACATTGTGCTTTTTACAAAAATAAAAATGTATAATGCTTTTTCTATATTTAGTATAAAAATATATAATTACGTATCACATTTTTGCAATTACTTTTATCTTAAATATAAATTATAAAATTGGACGGATATGCAGCAGTTCTTAATTACATTCTAAACAGGTGGTTTAAACTATTGTTAAAGAGTAATTTAGAACGTACAATTTTTCTGAGATATCATCCAGCCTGTTTAAATTTTAGATCTACACGGCTAATCCCTTAATAGCACCACTGTATTAGCACCCATAAAAGCTGTAAGTATGCAGTACTTTAAGCTGGATTGAAACCACAATCCTCTTCTTTCTCCACCCCCCCCCCGTTAACGCCACGATCACACACCCATCCCTTCATGAGACCAAATCTCCAGGGTCTTCCCCTGTGACTCCGATCTGCTCAGAATTCCACTTCTGTCTCAAAATAGCTTGGGCTATTTGCCTTCCTTTGCTGTTTCACATTCCCTTTGAAGTCAGGTGACAGGCCAAAGACAGAGAGATATAGAGAGAGATGCAGAAGATTATACCAGCATTGTGAAAAGCCATTCTGGCCTCCCAGGAGATCTCTCAGCTCCCGTGAAACAACCCAGACACATTTAATTGGAGAAGTGAGCAAGAGACCGATTACTTAGCTCGATACGACAGAAAGGGAGATAAGTTGGATGAGGTGGCCAGAGAGCTTAAGCCATTAGAAATCTTTAGATGCATTGATTAGGTCCCACGGTGCAGACGTCTCAAGCGTGTCTGCAGAACAATGAATCCGGGATGAGATGATTATGAATCCTTATAAGAGGAGACTGGAGAGCTTGGGCTCAGTTGCTCAGTATAGAATGAAGATATGGGTGAATTGTCTGAAGAGAGAAAGAGATACGGGGGGAAAAGGGAGAATAAATGACACGCAAGTGAGATCTTTATCCTGATTCTTTGTTTCTCTGATGTTGCAGATTCAACATTCCGCTACACGGGAAGCCCGGACAGCTTGCGTTCCCGTGCTCCAATGATCACACCTGACCTGGAGAGCGGAGTCAAGGTCTGGCATTTGGTGAAGAACCACGAGCACGGAGACCAAAAAGAGGGGGACCGCGGCAGCAAGATGGTATCGGAGATCTACCTCACCCGTCTGCTTGCTACTAAGGTAATTATTAATTACGATTTAAAGTGTTTATTTACCGAGGGATAGCTCAAATTTGTATTGTTATTCACCTTCAAAATCTGTATACTGAATGACTCTTAATCTGTGGAACACAAAAGAGGAGTATGAGAAGTGTCCATACAGTGGAAGTCAATAAGGGTAAATGTTGTTTGGTTACCAACATTCTTCAAAATATCTTTTTTGTGTCCTTCTGAAATAAAGTCACACAGGTTTGCAATGATATAATGGTGATTTAATGATAACAGAAATGTCATTTTTGGTGGTACTTATCCTTTAAATGCACGGTTTTAACACAAAAACGGTCCTGTAAAACTACATTCGGTGAAACTTTTTGTCTTTCTCAGGGTACACTGCAGAAGTTTGTTGACGACTTGTTCGAGACCCTCTTCAGCACGGTGCACAGAGGCAGCGCGCTTCCGCTCGCTATCAAATACATGTTTGACTTCCTGGATGAACAGGCAGACAAGCATGGCATCCACGACACAGATGTCCGTCACACCTGGAAGAGCAACTGGTAAGCACACACCATCAAACCGACTCACTTTATCTTCATTTCTCTACAAAATCAGACATAAAGATGCTCTCTGTGTGTCTTTTCTGTCCAGCCTTCCTCTGCGTTTCTGGGTGAACGTGATCAAGAATCCACAGTTTGTTTTTGACATCCATAAGAGCAGCATCACGGATGCGTGTCTGTCTGTGGTGGCCCAGACCTTCATGGATTCATGTTCCACATCTGAACACAGATTGGGCAAAGACTCGCCCTCAAATAAGCTGCTGTATGCTAAAGATATCCCCAACTACAAGAACTGGGTAGAAAGGTAAAAGAAACCCTCTTGTATATTTAACAGTGATATTTTAATCATATTTTAATAGTGATTGTATATACAAGCAAAATGGATTATTTCTATCGTGCATTGAGTTTCGCCTCCTGTTGTCTCCATAGGTACTATGCTGACATCAGCAGACTGCCAGCCATCTCAGATCAAGACATGAATGCGTATTTGGCTGAACAGGCGAGACTTCACTCCAGTGATTTTAACATGCTCAGTGCCCTCAATGAGATTTACTCCTACATTAGCAAGTACAGCGAAGAGGTGAACACACACAAACAGACACGTCTCTCCGTGCTCTAAGAATACTCCAACCAAAAATGTTCCGTCATGAATTACTCAACTTAAAAACCTGTGCACATTAGTCGGCGATAGTTGAAAGAATGTCAGCAACTGACTGGCTTAGGTTAAACCGTTAAACATTGGATTTGACTTAAAAAAACTTTCCACTTTTCTGTTGGCAAAGTCACAAGCTTGTATGTGATGTCTGTGTATCACAGGTTGAGGTTTCCTCTTTGTGAACGGACAGTTCACCAAAAATCTGTTAAAATATTCTCAAATAATTAACTGTCTCAGACCTATATTTTTTTCTGTCATATCATTAGAAACTAGCCGTTCACCTACTGCATGGAAGATGCAACTCTCTCTCGGTCAAACACAAGGATAATAAATCGTGTCAAAATATATTAATGAAGTAAACTATCACTCTATGTTTATAACTGCTTTATTATTCAAGAAGTCACAAATACTCCAGACACATTTGTAGAATAAAATACACAGAGCAGTATCACAGAATGATGTAATCTGCAAACCGTCTCTAAAGTAACACACACACACATACACAAGGCCGAGAGAAGTGGACAGAAGACTGAGAGTATGAATAGGGCTCTGATGAGGAAGATTACACACAGCTAGATCACTGACAGCCACTTCGACACAAAGAGCCGTAACTGTAGGACCCTGGATGGAGATGTTCCAGCTGTAATGGCAGCTCCACTCATGGGACCCATTAGCCTGACCTTTACTTTACACAGCATTTAGGAGAGTGCCCAGAGCCTGGAGACACGACTCCGCCTGCAGCCTCTCGTCTCCTCTCTCATGTAAATAACTCTCGCTGGGTGTTTGTCTGGGTATCCAACAGACCCCACTTTCTCTTTTTGCATTCTGAGAATTGCATTCAGTTCGTCTGTCGGGTGCAACAGACATCATCCTTTTTGCACATGCAAACCAATCCTGACACAAACACACCCAATGTGCCCCAACTTTTGGAAATAGGAATTTTTATCATGCACATCCTAAAAGAGTCTTATTGGTCGCTTTCATGAGGAGGAACATGCCGTGCCTGCACTATTTCATTCTAAAACGTGAACAGGACATCTAAAATAATTTCCTCTGTCAGCCTTTCAGAGCACTCAACCTGATGAGAGAGAAAAAGAGAGAGAATACGCCCTCTTTTAAAATATGAAGATGACTGCGTCAGACACAATAATGTGGAGAGTGCCTTTGCAACCACATGAAAAATTCAGCTCACATGCTCCTTGTTAAATACACGCTCATTCTGTGAGTTTTTCTCACGGAGGCTCGGAGCAGATGCTCGGAGAGAAGCCGAACAGGTGTGGACCCGAATGAAAAGAATTCTCGGAAAACCCAAAAAGGGCTTTCATATTTTACTTTTATGCATAATTGCTTTGGATTGTTTGCCACAAAGGCCCTTGGGTCCAAAAGGCAGTTTTTGCAGCTTCATTGTTTTGGTGGTGTAAGAGTAAGGATGAAGAAAGGAACCAGGTTTTCTGATGAAGTTAAAGAACATTTTGAATGAAAAAGCAACCAAAATCTTATTTTAAATTAGATGCAATAGGAAATTCTTACATCCATTCTCCCTTTTGTTTCCCAACACCACTTTAGTGCCAATATTTTTTGTTTTGGATTGTCAAATCTGGGGCAATCGACGTCACCGTACCACTTCACATGTGTTCTTCTGACACCCGGTCAGAAGACCAGAGAGGGGTCCATCCTATCCGTTCACCCTGTCTCAACGTGACTAGACACTTTTGACTGCCGTATTTTAAAAATAAAGCGCAGAGCGAAATGAGATACGGCACTCTGCAGCGCGGGTTGGACTCGAAAGCTATATTTTCCTTTTTAATGAAATATTCATGTAATAAAGTCTCAGGCAATTTTTCTCACAGAAGCTGAAAATTGGCCAAAGTCTCATATCACAGTGAGCAGTAACCGGTCTGCGATAATTAGATACAGAGTATGCCGTCTGAAGAACGTGTTCTGTGTTTAATGGCTGTCCGGATCGCTTTCGTGAAATGCACAATTTATTTTCAGCTGTAAAAATGTTTGAAATCCACTCCGGAGGAAATCTTTTGTAGGTTTAGATATTGGGACCAATATTGGCTTCGCTGTCTTGGTTGCCATGGCAATGAATATCAGTTAGATGTCAAGAGAGGATAGACAAAATTCTAAAAAAGGGAAAAATTGTACGATAACATTTTGATACTCGGTTTCATACTGTGCATGACGTGACTTACATATGGATGATTTTATAATTGCTTTGCATTAGGATATTGCATTAGGATATTTTTATACAAAGTCATTAATATAAATCAACAGGCTATATTTTATTTTGTATTTTAGTAAAAAATCACCCAAACACAACAAAAACACACTGTGTTGTAAGATGTTTTAAAATATGTCAACTATATTGCTGTCCACTTTGTTCCTTAGTAATGGTATAAAGTAAAGGTAAGAAAATCCAAAACCAGATAACCCTGGATAAAGAATGGGAAACAAAGTGAACGAGATCAGATTTAAGTGCGTAATAGTATTCAAGAACAACTTTTCCAGCTTTCATTACCTTGTAATGTGCACTTTAGCAGATGTAAGATGAGCAACTCCTGAGCTCAGTGTGATCTTTTGTAATGCCGTAGGACAATTAACACATTGCCGGTTTCTTTTGTCAGATCATGGCTGCATTGGAACAGGACGAGACGGCGAAGAAACAACGACTGGGCTACAAGGTAGAGCAGCTCATTGGTGCCATGTCATTGGAGAGCTGAGACCAATACCGAGCTGGAACGAAGGACGGGAAACAACATCCAAAGCCTCACCACATGAGAGCGAGCTACACTGGATAGAGACCAAACAACATAGCTTGTTTTTGAACAGGTTACTTTTTAAAACCAACGGACCACTATTTGATAAAACCTGGCCGTGTGGCTTTTATCTCGTGAAGGAAATCAGGAGTAAAAACTGAAGCTAACAAAAAAGTGAGGCAACCAGCTTCCTGGACTGGTTTTCTATGTTTGTCTTTGTTTGGCGTGTCTCGCCCTGGTATCCATGATGGATGCAAGAATCCCTAAACACTTTCTGGATACTTCCTCTAAAAACCTGCTTGCTGAACAGGACAGGAACCGGACTTCCACTGCCTCGCCGTTACGGCCCAGCTGATGGCTTTTACTTCCAAATTTTATTTTTATACATGAGTGCTTTTGAGTTCTGTTGCATTTGCCTATCGAGTCTTGGCATAGTGACTCTAGCGTAGTTCATCCATTTCGGTGTGATGAAACGTCTCTTTAGGTCTCCGAAAGCAGCGGCTGCTACCAACACATCTGCATGTCGACACGGCATTGGAGACCATGAGGAACTATTTATCTGGTCTGGGAGATCATGAAACTTGAAGGAAAGTTCAACTAGCATGTTCGGGGAAAGACCACAAGTGTGGAACTGGACAAACAAACTATGCTCTGCGGTCTCTCTGTGTGTATATGTCCTGTTTTCTACATTTAGGCGTATGTGAATGTACAAACGTTCCTCTATTTTGTCTTTGGCGTTTTCGTTGCTTTTATAAAAACGGGAGACAGCTGAGCTGATCACCCGACGGCACGTCCCGAAGAACTAAAAATAAACCGTCTTTTCTCCATAACAGCTGCCCGAATTCTCGTATGGACGCAGCAATGTGTAGCACCTGAATGGAGAACCGGACTTACTTGAGATCATCTTACCAGAGAGTATTAATTATTATGTATGGTTCAATGTGTGTGTAGTCTGCATGCATTATAAAGTACCTCATATTTAAAAGAAATATGTCTCCATTCTCATACGCTCCTATATTGAAGTGCCAAGAGGTCACGTAAGTTGTGGATGATTCAGAGGAAAGACGATGATGTAATATACTATGTCACTTCCTTCCACGTTGTCTGGACCTTTTAAGTGCCAAAAGATCACTTGAAATGATTTACAAACTTGTCGGTTGATGCTTTATTGGGGACGGAACCCTTGGAAGGTCAATGGCAAAGATATGGGTGGTAGCTATCGACGCAAATTCAGGTACGAAAAGGTCTGAAAGGAAAATGTCAACAGAAGGCATGAACAAAAGAGAACATAGCTTTCATTTATAATGCATGATGGCAGGTCGTTCTTTTTCAAGATCATCCCAACCAAAATAGACAAGGTCATTCAGGTCGGAGTCAGCTTGGGTTCACACACTTATTAAGAAGAACCCTGTGGGAACCGAGACCAAGCTTTTATCTTCACAGCTGTTTTAACCTCAAGCTCTATTCACAATTACAGTGTTGCATCCAATTGAAACTTCTCAAATGTTGTTGGGTTTTCCTCGTGGCCTTCAGTTATTTCATCACTTGTGTTGATTTTCTGTCTTTGTTAATGGTGTTTAAGACTGATCTGATTACTGGCACCAATTAAATGATGAGGCAGGATGGAGGAGGTTTGGCCTCTCTCAGACGGTTGGTCTCGCCGAGCATTCGAGAAGCATTGGAATGAGATGGAGAGACAGACCCCTTTAGCTTCAGAACTCTCCTGCTGCTTTGAAGCTCGGCTTTGATCTCGAGCAGTCGTGTGCACAGTGTGATAGTGAGATAAAAAATACACATCAAAAATAGGAACCGGTGCAAGAGATTATAAATGAAGAGCGGTGTGATTGACAGTGAATTGATCTGCTTTACTCTCATACTCTTCCTGAACAACCACACATTCCTCAACCATCTACACCATGTAAGGTCACTGTATATTATGTGGCGTATACACAGCAAGAAAAACATTTTTTTAATCAGTTAGAATTGGACTTTAGGGGTCTTGATTTAAAATTAATTTAAAAACAAAATGCAACTTAAATTTGGGATCTATGCATAAAAACAACTGCAAATGGGATGATGCCTCTGTTTTTCCTCAAACATTTATCTTGGGATTTTTTACTGGAAAACAGGACAAAACACTGATTAAGAAAATGGGTTTTTGCAGTAAAATTACATGTTACGCTTCATGTCAATGACATGAAGGGACACGATGAAGCTTCCTACATTCGATTATCCACAGTCTTCCCTTTTTGCATACATCCGAGCTCATCCGGACTCTCAAAGGTCGAAAGTCTCTCCGAGACTTCTGTAGACCTCAATGTCCTTGCCGTTTTCCCAGTATGAGGATTAAAACATTGTAATTTTAATGTGAACCCTTTTGCTGCCACATTGCTCAAGGAGGCACGACTCTCCTGCTGGTGCAAAAAGAACAGAGACACGGATTTCTCTGTCTTAAAATTTTGTGGCACAGAAAATTGCACTTTTTCCAGAACGATTCGGTATCTTGACCATTTTAGATATTTATTAGAAGACACTTCATCCCCTTAGAAAAAATTTGAAGGTTGAATATAATTTTTATCGTGCTATTCTGCAGAGCAGAATGTAATTCGATAGCACTGGGCAGCTTGGACAAGTATCGGCAGTGATCTGCAGCGGCCCCAACGGCTGCTGGTTTTATATTTGGCACGAATCGAGAGTCTTTCAAACTAAATTTTGTGCACTTTTATCTTTATAGTTCATGTTTTACTCTGTGATGAATAGCATGCTACAAACAAGTGAAATGTTCATATTCTCTTCATATTACCAATTGTCATTCAGAGAAAACAAAACCAAGAAAAAACGCTTTTGTAGTCACTGCGAGGGTGAATATCCTTCCGTTTTCAATCACATTAAATTATAAGCAAATCTCTCTTTGTAGACACTGGAGCTCTGTAACATAGTACATAGAAATAATAATGACCTCGATAATAATAACGCTTATGGTTGTCTGTTCATGTTGTTTTTTAAGTGTTGTGAAAATTGTAAGAGAGTTAAAGTATTTAAAAAGAAAAAAAGTCGGTCTGGTTTTTTAATTGATTTCGTTTTGTTATATTATATTACTGTGTACCTATTGTAAATATGAAGCACACCTATTTTGCAAGCCAAGGATTCACTTTGTACTGTTGTTATATATAAATAAAAATTACTGGTTAAAATACTTGTACTTTTCTTCGTGACCTACACTAGCATTGCATTCTTAGGGAGGATGGCCACAGATTCTTCACACTTAGTTGGGATTAATCCAAGGATGCTTTTTAAACCTCAAAGTCAATGAACACTCGCTGTGTAACAAGGTAACCTACGGAGTTTAAAGAGCCCAGCGCTGCAGTTTGTTTTTCCACGTGGCCATTATCACTAGCTGGACATTTCTCTCACACCGCTATCTTACAAATTACATTAGGATGGTAATGTGCCGCTGGTTTCTGATTGGTTGGCCTTGTGAAAATGCCCCCAACAGATCCGAGGCAGATTAACTGGGTTTGAATCAATGAAGATGTCTTGGCAAGATAACCACCACGCCCACTCTGGGCATATGTTTTGCAACCTGTGTACTGTACGAACCGTTACCATATCCAGTAAGCACAATGAAGGCATCTGTTAAAGAATCCATCTTAAAAACTTTAATACTTTCTGAAACTTTAGAAGAAATGATATGCTTTGTAGAAAAAAAGATGCTTGGAAAATGTGAGCAACTGATCATTGATAATCATTGACTATCATTTTAGAAGAAAGCTATTCTACAAATATATTCTTATTTATTTGTGTTCAACAAAACAGAAATGTATACAGGTTTGTGGGTCAGCTGACAAAATTGTACATTTTTGGGTGGACTATACCTTTCAGAAGCCTGATTGTACCCCGCAGTCATGTTTTACAGTACAGTCATTACCAAAAAGAATTCATGCTCTTTTTCTCATTACGAACGAGATCCCATCAACAGCCAAAATGATCGCTGGTCGATCTAGTTTTTCAGCCACCATCCATCTTTCTTTGACGCTTATGCAGCCAGTCAATACTAGTTGTCACAATGAGGTCCGTCCCTAATTAGCCGGTCAAACAGATAGAAGTCCTGTACGATCCTTCGTGCTCAAAGCTTCGCCATCAATAATAAAACAGGCAGTGTGTAATAGCCGCTCGTAAATATTTTACCGCATACTAGGCCGAGACCTCTGATCGCCATTGAGGCGCTGCCCAAGGCAGTAGAGAGGGTTTTAGTGCAACTTCATTAACCGTGAAGCAGCTCGGTGAATGCTAATAGCTTGTCAATGTGTTTTGACGTGGGAATGTAAGCAACTTTCGATACCTATGAGTTAGAATGTTCATTAGCAGAGGTGCTTGAAGACACTTGATTGGCTGTAATGTCCATTACAACGACTATTATAGACCGATGTTCAGGCCCATGTACAGTATAATGTGTAGAGTTAAGGCTTGGATCAAAAATATGGATCAGTATAGTGTTTAGTAGCAAACACACTTTAAGCATTTGGCAGATATGTTTATCCAAAGCGATACTTGAAATTTGATTCTTTATTAAGGTGATAGATAAACCAAATATGAGAATTGTGTCATCCTTTACTCGCCCTCTTCTCATTTCGAACATGTATGAATTACTTCTTCAGAACACTCAAAGAAAGCCTTGGAAGAATGTTAGGAACTGGCAACTATTCGCTTGCATTGGTTTTGTGGAAAATGATACAATCATATGTTGCATTAAACAGCTTTTATGATTTATGTTTTATTAATCAATGTTTGTATTAATCATCTTTATGATTTTATGTTTTATTAACCAATGCTGTATTAATCATCTTTTTTTTATACAATATTATACTCTTATGTTTTATTGATTGAAGTTTTATTAATCATTCAAATAATCATATTCTTTTACAAGTTCTACTAAAGTATATTGAGAATAAGTAACATATAAAGGATTGCTTTGGAATATGCTTTTGTTAACAATATGCTTGCAAGGCAGGAAAAGTGTACGTGCAAGAGAAGGAGAAGTGATAAGAACAGAACCGCTGCAGGAGAAGGGTCGTCTGACCTTACTCCCATCTGCCAGTACAAGGCCTCTCATGCGGAGGTTGTTAAGCACGAGAAGTAAAACACATTCCCAAATGCCAGAAAAACTAAGAGTTACTGTTGTATCCTAATTAAAAGAAGAAAAGGAGGTAGTGTTCTTCTGTGCTGTGTTTTTTGTCTCTTTGATATGTTTTTCTACAGAAACTGAAGTCTTCTGATGCACGAGAAATCGAAAAATGAACCAGATGTGCCTTTTATGGAAGCAGGGGATGATCCCTTCCGGCCTAGAAGATAGACCGACGATACATACTATAAATATTGTGTGATTCTGTTACTGAGTTGTTGGTCAGTGTGGAAGTCGTGGACTGACAACCCAGCGCTGTATTCTGATCAATAAAGTTTCAACTTATTCGACAAGTCTGATCTCCGATTTTTGAACACGTTAAGGACATTTTTTCGTAAGGTCCTTCAGTTTGCATTGGTTTTTATCCATACTGTAGAAGTGATTAGATACTGTTTGGTGACCGACTTTTTCAAAATGTATTTTTTTGTGTCCTGCAGAAGATAGAAGCTCATGCAGGTTAGAAATGACCGGCGGGTGAGTCAATACTGAAACGATTACATTTTTGGGGTGAACAAGGTTTCGGCTGATGTCCGGCATTTTTCAACAAGATTAAGCTAAAAAACATTACACTTGCAACACAATAACTTTGTTTGATTACCATTATGGCTTTAACTCACTTTGCTTCTAGCTTTGATCATTCCTTTGGTTTTATCCTCCGGTGAGTACGGTAAAGAGATGGACGCCGCTGTCATCCACTGACCGCTTCATGTGGCAGACGGCCTAATCCGGAATATTCTGACAGCGGCTAGTCGCCACATCCCCGGAGGCTAGTTACGTAACCAAAGCCTCAAAGAGCTGTCCTCACGGGCTACCTGACAGAGAGAGATAGAGAGAAGCGAGGGAAGGAAAAGATGAAGGCAAGCAGAAGAATGATGTCGCAGCGGGGTATTGAAGTGAATACCAGGGATTCGAAAGAGATTGTTGTCAATTATTAGATGGCGGGTGAAAGTCTAAAGACATCATTTTTGGAAGCTGAGGTGAGGAGATTACAGGCGGAAAGGAAGAAAAGCTGTAGATATAGGGGTAGAACGGCATCGTGTGATTGGACGAGAGCGGAGCGCAGGAAGATGGACATGTGAAAAGGAAAATTGATGGCGGAGAGCAAACAAAGACGTGAAGCGACAGAGTTATTTATAGCGTTCTGGTCGGCCCTGTCTCTTTGCTCTTCAGGGAAACTGGAAGAGGAACGTGAAGATGCTCATCCTTCTTTGCACCATTAAGTGACTCCTGAACTTCCGTGGACTTCTCCGGGTTTCTATTCCTCTGGCTGCTGCCAATGTCTCAGAGTTTAATTTCGTTTTAATGGCACGTGATGTGAACTACCGGTGATAGCCTATGTTAAGAACCTCCTATATGTTTTTTCTCATATATATATATAGCAGAGAAAAAGGTCATCCCCTTTATATATAGGGGGGAGGAGGACAATTCTAGGATGAAGAAGAGAAAAAACAAAGTCTCCCAAAAGTGAAAAGATTCCTCCGTATGTTTTATCTGTTGTAAGTCATCCACAAGTAATATGTTTCATGTATGATTATGAATTTTTTGGTCTTGTTCTCATTGTTCTTGGTTCGGTTGGAATCCCAGGGCCAGCTCACAATGACAGAAGTGTCCTTGACCCTTACCGCTGTTTGCCCTGCAGAGATGATTGACATCTGCACAGTACTTGTAAGTCACTTTGGATAAAAGCGTCTGCCAAATGAATAAATGTAAATGTAAATGTAAACTTATATTGTATAGTGTTTGTTTTAAGGTTTACAGGCATTAATAACTAACTCACTACTTTTCTAACCTACTCACTCAATAAAAAAAATAAAAAATAAATGAAAAATAAAAAAATAATAATAATTTATATATATATACTTTTGTAACTTCTCTCTCTGTGTAACTTGGTAACATTGTTGTAGCACTTGTTCACCTATTGTTGTATCGGCTATTTACCGCTTCATTGTCTCCTCGACTATTGTAAGTCGCTTTGGATAAAAGCGTCTGCTAAATGACTAAATGTAAATGTAAATGTAATAACAAATTATTGAAAATATCAAATTATTGTGATTCTTTGTCTAAAATATCAAATTGTTTTATCTTGTTTTTAAATAATTTTTATACATTTTCACTGGCTAAGAAAAAAGAGGAAAGCTGTGTCACTTAGTGCTGATATCGCGAGAGCAGACCAATCCGTGTGCATTTG
>JAWHQN010000155.1:386956-561956 GCA_033220385.1 Triplophysa yarkandensis | reverse complement strand
ATTTAAGATATTGCAGCTAAAATATAACACGTTTATGTTCCTTATCATTGGGAGAAACAATTCAATACATGCTATTAACTACACTATTTAAGATATTTTATGTTTTTTGCTTAAAAAAGTTTTACACTTTTACTTTGCTATTAACCACTTCATTGTCTCCTTGATTCTGTCCAAGTCAAAAAGTATAAAAGGTAAAAAATCAACATGCATTTATTAAAAGCTGTACAGTAAAAAAGCGTTGTATCTATTCTTGATAATAATCGATAGACATAATAGAAGTACGAAATAGATGTAAACTTTTCCATCTACACTTCTCATTGAAAAAACTTTATGACCTTTTCCTCTACTAACAGGTTTTGTCTTACATTGTATAACTTGTAGCATTTTTTTCACCTATTGTTTCCTTTGCTATTAACCACTTCATTGTCTCCTTGATTCTGTCTAGTTTACTTATATGGATAAAAGCATCTGCTAGATGCCTGAATGTGAATTTGCCAAATAAGGTCAAACCAATACAGATACTGTGTAAAAAAGCTATTTCAACCCAGATTCAAAGACAGCATGTAAAAATGCCTTTTTGACTGCCTGTGTTTATTATTATATGCAGTTATAATGAGCTAAATGCTTTAAATAAAAATCTGTCTATTGAAAAATAGAGAAAGAAAAAACAATATTTTAAAAACCAATAACCATGGGTTTGGAAGAGCACAAGAATTAACATGACATAAATGTAGGTATTACATATCTTTTAATTGTTATACATTTTTTTTTAAAATAACTAAGAATATTATCATGGCGTATTTATTTCATAGCAGTACAGACATCTGTCAGATATGCATCATGCTGCTTGCTTGCATCAAAACATACAGACAGTATTACTTTAATCAGTTTCTATTTGGACACAATCATTTCGGATCGGATCTATTTAGGTACAGGTAATGCCAGCCTTGTCATCGTGTATATGATTGTTGAAATACACAAATTGATGAATAAATATAGACAGTGACACAATGTTCTGGTTCGAGTGTATTCAAGTATTCATCGATCTAGCTGAAATGTGGGAAATGTGTGAAACAGCCCTTTGATTTATTTTGTCAATATTAAAACGGCACAAATTCGGGAAGCATTCATAATCATTTTTGCTTATCGATCAGAGCCGCCTGGAACATCTTTACTGAATATAAGAGCATAAGTTTCTTCATTTAGAGTCTGCTCGTGATGCTGTGAAATCTATATTTTTATATGACATTGCTCCAAATACCTTTCTCGCTATGGATGAGCATTCAAAGGTGTTTGGAGCAATGCCAGGTTGGGGATAATGAAGTATTATTTTGTTAACATAGCAGTAAATGTAGAAATAAATATATTGTAAGTCCAATAAATGGTGCTTAAATCAATTGCATCAATCTTTTTGACCTCAAATGCTGAGTTTATTTTAACTATAGTCGTAATGGAAGACTTTCTTGTGGTTTTTGTCTAAACACAATTCATTGGCTCTCCACTCCTCTGAATCCATTGTCCAGGTTGAAGTGCGTGTCTAGGTTGGTAAGGGCTTGCTTTTGCCGCAGTTCTTTGAGAATTATTTAAGGCATAAGAGTTACTGCAGGATAAATATTTGATGCTTAGAACCTGAGAGTCTGTGCTCAAGCCCAGAGCAAATACATCAAGAGACCGCCAAATACACACACACACCTGAAACAAGCATACTTTAAAAACTCCAAAGGCATTCTTTGTACATCTCGTATCTACTAAAACAGACTTAGTGGAATTAAGGCCAAAATAATTTCAGACGAAACTGGATCCTGAACTGTTTCACCTCATCTCAGCTGCTTGAAATTGGTCTCATGCATATAGATAAATCTTAGAGGTCATGTTCAATATTTTTCTTAAGGCTTTTTATGTTTAGAGTTTGCAATTTGCTGAATTGCAAGGGTTCAAATAAACAAACCTTTTAATGTTTTTCAGGATCTGTATTAAGGAATAATGGGGTGCTCGTGTTTGAGATTCTGACACTGAACATATGAGGGCGCCAGGGTGAGATGTATGCTATTCTGGTATAAGTGTCCTCTATAACCAGGTCTTATGCTGCCATCAAGAGGAGAACAGAAATTATAATGAATTTCTTTACAAAATGTGCTGCTAGCACAATGCTTCTCAAACTTGTTTGGTTGTGCCCCCCAGTATACCTTGAAAAGAATCCTGTGCACCCCCTATAAAGCCCCCACGCACCCTCACCTCAGACGAGTGTGGTTGTCAAGACCACCTAAACCGAGACCTACAAGACTGAGACCAGAGGTTGTCGAGACCAAGACTTTGAGGGCTTAGCCGAGACCAAGACCAAAGTAGGCCAAGTCCAAGTCAAAACACTAAAAAGTGATAATAAAATACCAAATAGAAGTTCCTTGGAAGATTTTGTACGCAGAAACATATGTATGGGATGTTTTATGAAGACGTGTCAAGTGGTCATGTAGCCAGGTGTCCCATACTCAGATATTGTGCTCTGCATTAAACCCATCAAAGTGCACACACATAGCTTGAACACACACACATGGAAGTGGTCACCCATGCTCCGGCGCCCAAGGAGCAGTTGGGGGTAACGGTGCCATGCTTATGAAACTCACCTCATTCTTGGTAGTGAAGGTGGAGGAAAGTTCTGGTTATTCACTCCTTCAACCAACAATTGCCACTAGTACAGAGTATCGAACCAGCGACCTTGGGATCACAAGTCCGACACATGAACCACAAGGACACAACTGCCAAGGTCCCATCCATGTTTTATCACCAACTTATTGTAACATATTAACAATTTTGGGACAAGGCAAAATAGTACAAACTTGTGTTTATCTGGCTCTAAACGTCACTTATTGACCTATTGAATAAATGAACATCAAGCCAGATAATCTAAAACTCATCTTTTCCGGCTACACCTAACTCACTAACTCACTTCTTTTCTAACTACTCACTCTATCAAAAAAAAAAAAATCTTTTGTAACTTCTCTCTCTGTGTAACTCGGTAGCATTGTTGTAGCACTTGTTCATCTATTGTTGTATCGGCTATTTACCGCTTCATCGTCTCCTCGACTATTGTAAGTCGCTTTGGATAAAAGCGTCTGCTAAATGACTAAATGTAAATGTAAATGTAAGTCGCTTTGGATAAAAGCGTCTGCTAAATGACTAAATGTAAATGTAAATGTAATTAAACATGATCACTATGACCTACTAAAAGATTTCATTACACAAATGAAAAATGTATGCTTTTTTAATTGAACAGCCAGCTGTGAAAATTCTATATTTAGATCTTAATCTTTCTTAATCTTAATATTTGGCCAGCATAAAAAGACAAAAAAAGAAAAAAAATTTTTTATGAAAACTTATGTTATCAAATGTAAATGGATTTGAGTATTTCATTGTAAAACAAATGTATTAGAAAAAAGAAAAAAACGACTGTCGTGATCCAGTCGAACTTACGATCAAAGAACACAAATTTTTGACCTGAAATCGGGAAGGATTTTTTAAATTTGTATGAGTCACATCTCACAGTTTGCAGCCATCTCTCATGATTTCCAAGTGCTTGATGTCCTCAGGACAAAACGAGGACAACGTTTTCTTCAACCAACCGGATTTCATATATAGAGTAACTGTTTCCTTTAAGTATAATCTCACATGTAGGTATAGCTCACTCTATATCATTGTTTTTCACTTATAATTTTCCTCGGATTTTAGGGTTTAGTTAGGGTAAGGGTTTGGGTTGGGTTTAGGTTTTCTTTTTATTGTCCTGGTGTCAACAAAATGTGTTGTCCTCAGGACGAAAACCACTTGGCAAAATCAGGTTATTCGTGTGCACCCTGCATAAAACAAGATTTGATTCTGATAACAAAATATAATGAGAACCATCTGCATGCGCTCCACACTAAATGGATCTCACAAGCTCTTGCTGGCTAAACTAATTTCTCTCTGATCCAGCTCTTTCCAACACACACGGCCACAGGCCTACACTTCTAATGATTTACGGTTAATTATTTACTTCATAACCTTGAGATGCTATCCAGCTGTATATCAATTATTGAATGTACTGTAGTTCTCTCCAATGTCTCACGTAAAGTGTGTGAACAGAACTTTACTGTATCAGAGCGAGAGAGTAAAAATCCACATACTGAGAAATAATATCTGCATGTAATTTGTGCGAGCAGGATTTTGTTGAGAAATGACTGCGCTTTAAGGGTAGAATTAGGCTTTATACTTTAAGATATCTTCCTTGGGTCTCACTTATTGAGTTATTTCGGGGTTAAAGGGGCTCATAGAAATTCATAAAGATTAAATGTTGTCTATAAATCACTTTAACATCCGTACACATTAGGGCTGGTCATGAGGAGAGTTACGTCTTCTGTAAACTTATCCTGGTGAAGAAAGTTGTAGTTATAAACTCTGGATTAGAAAGAAAGAAGAAGAGAAATGAAAAGATGATGCAATGAAGGATGTTGTTAAGCTTTGATTGGAACCAGATTGACAGAAAAATGGTTTGTTTGGCTTTCACATGTACCATAAACATAATTATGATGAGAAACACTATTGTGTTATTTAATAAAGAAATAGTTAACCTAAAACGAAAATTGTGTCAACATTTACTTACACCCCTGTCATTTCAAACCTGTTTGACTTTCATTTTTTTTGCATAAGATTGTAAAGAAAGGGCAGCAGTGGCACCTCTTCACTTCGTGTATGGGCACCAAATCAGTGAATTCGTAACAGTTATCGACATTCTTCAAAATATCTCTTCTGCAGAAGAAGTCCAAACAGGTTTGAAATGACACAATTTCAGTTGTTGGGTGAACTTTCACTTTAAGATCGCTTGACTTTAACTTCTTTCAATGATTTCAAAATGTTGTTGGTGTGTTTTTCTGGGATAAATTTGTGTGAGCAAATATGCATACGCAGTAAATGGCTTACATGTGTTCACATTTCAGTATTCTTCTCTAAGATGAATGTCAGGCGAATGTTTTGTTTCTCATACTGTTGAGGTTACACATACGGTGTTGGGTGTGGTGGTCATGTTTTATTAGCACATGGAGAGTCCTCCCTCCTGAGATAACTGCTAAAGTCCAACATCTGAACTTGCTCGACTCAGACAACAGGCTATAAAGAAACAAAAGAGGGGAGGGGAATTAGATCCAATGCAGGAGAATTTGGACGAAGGACAAGAAACACAATGTCTTGTGTTCTTGAGTTTTGACCTCAGCTCAAAAAGCATGTAGCGGAATCACTTATAAATGAATAGAGAGATATGAATGATTGCTCATAATGTCTGTACTATATGTGGTCTGTGTTATCTACTGGCCGTCAGTGACAATTAATGGCACAATATAATTGGCTCAAACGCAATTGCTGATAAAAACCATGTGTGTGTGTGTGTGTGTGTGTGTGTGTGTGTGTGTGTGTGTGTGTGTGTGTGTGTGTGTGTGTGTGTGTGTGTGTGTGTGTGTGTGTGTGTGTGTGTGTGTGTGTGTGTTCCAAGTATCACCTTCACAGTTAGAGTAACAATTGAAGATAGTCTGGCTGCCATTTCCGGAGCAACACAAAAGAAGATATTTTGATAAACGTTTTATCAAAATGAATGTTTATGAGTGGTTTTATCAAGTGGAAGTCAATGGGGTCTTAAGTTGTTTGGTTAGCAATGCTCTTACAATTATCTTCTATTGTGTTCTGCAGAAGATAGAAATTCAAATGTTTAGAAAACATGACTGTAAATGATTTTAGTTTGAATGTCTATTTAGGAGACTACTGTTAACTGAAGTCAAACAAACACTCATATCTTCAATCATCTCAGTATTAAAATACTTTCAATACTTTTGATTTTTCCTATTGGAAAAATTCTCTTCGGTAGCTGTGTTTTCACAGGCTCCTTTCCATGTTTTTGGAGCGCGGCAGAGGACAATTCCATTTGAAATGCAGAATTTCATTTCCATAATACAGAAGAATGATTTTATACATGGTACAGAATGAGCGTGGGACAGTCTAACCCCCGTGTTTTTGGATCTGGACCAGAAGCTTGGTTATCCAGGGTCATCTCCCAGAGAGATGTCTACATTAAGTTTAATGATGGGGTGCGACTTCTAACATACTCGCACACATACTGACAAATACACACATTAATGAATGACAGGAAGCAGGCAATGTTCGGACAGGAAAAGGGGAGTGTTGGCTTTCACACTACGCAGAATATGGGCTCCCTGTATTGTTTCCTGGTTTTTCTAGCCAACATAAGTCGGGTCTCGATCTTATGGACAGTTTCTTTAAGAAAAGTATTCCAGATCCCTATAAGCACACCACTTATGTGGATTGGAGAACTCAATTCCTTAACATTCACTTAAGATTTGAGTAATCTCCCATAATTCCACAGACCGTTAGGAAGAGCTCCACTGAACAGCTGTCTGTCACTGGGATTCCTTTTCATTGACATGTTGGTTTATGTTTGTTCCTTTTTAGGCATCTTTAAGTCTCGGTTGTTGATATCAGCGACACATTTGGCATCAGATGTTAACAAAGGCGTGGTCCGGGTCAGTCTAATCTCTGCTTGTTTGAACAGGCCTGTGGTTGTTGTTTGGACAGACAAAGAAGGAATTTAGTGGGCAATCTGCATGTGTCGTCTTAGATTATTTATAGATTACAGAAGTGTTTGCCGTGATGGCCGTTGAGGGATGAGTCTGTTCCAAATAGTTTAAGACAATTAGGCTTGGTTTTTCTGACATGAGTCGAATCATCAGCTTTTCAATGATTTTGTGGGGAAGAAACAAATCGGCAAGTTTAGTCTCTATCACCATTTTTCTTTGAAATGTAAAATATCTAATCGAAAGATTTATGTTTCTATTTGTTCTGTTTAATACTGACTTTACTATTAGTGTTTTCAGAATTGGTTGGATTTAAATTGAATTTTAAAACTAAACATGAGCCTACATTTGATAAATAATAGGGATAAGATTATGTTGAATCAAAAAGTAAAAATAAAAAATCTGTGATTTTGGGTGATATATGTTTAACATGTTATTTAAGGAACACAATCCAAACTGTTTATTTATAAACCTGATGTAAAAAACAAAACCATAGAGCAAAACATAACAGCCTAATAAGTAACACACAACATAAAACAAAACTGAAAAAGAACACGCGTCAAGGGGAACATAAAAATAAATGAAACAAATCTGAAAAAAATCAATAGGTTAAGATAAGTTGTTTTTCGTGCAGTTTTGTGTAAGTTATGTTTGTAAACTTGGACAAATTCATTGTCTGTCATTTCCTTTTCTCCACCACTGAAACATCCAGCTGATCCCTTGGAGTGACTTTATCCAGCTATCATATGAACAATTAAATTATTCTAACAGGCTAGATATGTGACATGAGCATCACCATATGTAATTCGCAGAACAACCACAATTTTCCACACCCCAGCTCACTTCCTTGCTAACCTCCGAGTAGAGGGAAGCTTCAGTCTGAACAACATCTAAACAAGCTTAAAAATACGAATGTAAATCATACATGGACTAAAAAAGCTTTTTTAATATGTTTTAATCATTTCGAACCTGTTTGACTTTCTTTATTCCACTGAACAGACAGGAAGATATTTTGAAGAATGTTGGTTCTTACAAAGACAGAGCCAGTTTACTTTTATTTCCATAAAATAGAATTTTGTATTTCCACTGTGAGGGACAGAATCTACATGATATTGCCCAATATCTAACAATACATGGCCCCGTTCTTAATGCAGTAAAAACATCCTCAGAGCATGATTTTTCCACCCCCATGCTTTACTGTAAGTCTTATATCATTGGGTTTATACGCATCATTCTTTTGCTCCAATCACGGCAAATGGAGTTAACACCAGAAAGTTCTGCTTTTGTCTTATCTGACCACAGGACTTTCTCCCATGACTCCCCTGGATAATCCAAATGATCCCTGGATAACTTCAGATGGGCCTTGACATGGGCTGACTTAAGCAGGGGAACCTTCTGAACGATGCATGTTTTAAACCATGATGTCTAAATGTATTACTGATAGTAAACTCATAAACGGTGGTCCCAACACTATTCAAGGCATGGTCCAGCTCCTCCCATTTGGTTCTGGGATGATCCTTCACCATTCCGAGCATCATTTGATACCCCACAAGGAGAGATCTTCTATTGGGCTCCAGTCCGAGGGACATTGACAGTCATCATTTGCCTCTTTCATACTCTGACAATTGCTTCAATAGTTGTTCTTTTTGCACCAAGCTGCTTGGCAATTACCCCGTAGGCCTTTCCAGCTTTGTGACGGTCTAAAATGTTGTCCCTTTGTTTTGCCCGTTACTACTTGGATATTGACTGATTGTGGTGTGCACAGGTGGCTTTATGACAGCTAATGTCCTCAAATAGGTGCTACTCATTTAGTATCAGGAGCAGAATGTAGCTGGACTATTTCAAAGCAAAATGAGAGGTCTTTATGGGACAAAAATCTGGCCGATAAGCAAGTGATCAAAAACTTATGTTACACAATAATTTACAAATAAATTCTTAAAAAATCATACATTGTGACTTCCGTATTTTCCTTTAGCTTCGGTCTCTCACAGTGGAAATGCACCTATGCTAAAAATTCTAGAACCCTTCATGATTTCTATGCAGGAGAACTTGCAAAATCCCAGGGCGATCAAATACTTATTGACTTCACTGTATTTGTATTTTTGCTAGGATTTGTGTCAAACTGAAAAAGGACATGGTTCTAGACCAGCTCTGTTGTAAAATGTATCATTTTTATACTTTATATTCTCTACTTCACTGGATCAGCTCTTGTGCAGTCCACATGGAAGTCATCTCTCATTCTCGTTCTGGTGCTACTCACATTGTGCTAGTTTGTGAAACCATCCCCCTGCTCCAAACCCTGAAAAATAAACGAGGTCATGATAGGTCAAGTGTCCCGGCCCCCGGTGCTCCGTGTTGACTGCACACTGCCTACGCCATATAGACACTCAAAAGATTTGTTTGGGTTCTTTTGGAGACTGTTGCTGAAGGAACATTCTCAGAGGTTTACATATGTTGTGTTCTCACAGGCGTGGCGGCAGAGGAAGGAGGCAGGACATACTTGCTATGAGGCAATCCCTTCCCAAAACCCCAGAGACTCTGAAAGAAAGAGGGAGTAGGAAGAAAAAGATGATTAGCCGTCTCAGTGGTAATTTAAAACAGGTGTTTGAATGAGTGCGCATGTGTGTGAGAGTTTTTTTTAGCGTTGTTAAAACCAAGCTATATAAGATTCTGCAGTTGACCGATGATATGCAAAACATGTCGCATTATAGAATGATGTACATTAACACCTGGTTTCAGGCCGCATTTCTGTTGTACATTATGTTCAATCCGGAGGCGCTTGAGTGGTCTGCAAACATCTTACCTATGAAGTGCATTACAGAGAACTTGCTTTCACCACGGAGCTATTATGTAAACCAATATGACGGAATGATGAACCTACTGCTCATTCCACAAACAGGAAATGCCGGAAACAGGAACGGCACTAACAGGAAATGAGGGCATTCTGCAGTTTTATCTCTCACCGCGCTATTTGGAGCTGTTCAGTCCCCATAAAGAAGCGGCGTGAGCAATACCCATTATACAGTACATTCTTCATAATTCATTCTTGTGTCTGTCTTTGTCATCAGTGAGTGTTCTGTGAGGGGTCATGGTTATTTCCTGAAACATCTTGCATTTCAAAAGCCACAAGAGTTAATATACACAATTGCATTTCTCATTTAGTGCATAATGAATTTCAGAATGACGTATTGGTTATTGGAAAAAGACTTATCTGTGCTGTTCACAGCTTTATAGCTCTGTTTACTTGTGGTTCCACATGTTGAATTTTGGCTCTGCTGTGGGACCCTCCTCACACTAGTTGTAGTGGTCCTGACCCACTTCCCGTGCACCGCTGCTGGCCAGAAACCAGAGAACCCAGGTGGTTCCTGTGGGTTGGAATCAAGTACATTTACATTTACATTTAGTCATTTAGCAGACGCTTTTATCCAAAGTGACTTACAATAGTCGAGGAGACAATGAAGCGGTAAATAGCCGATACAACAAAAGGTGAACAAGTGCTACAACAATGTTACCGAGTTACACAGTTTTTTTTTGATAGAGTGAGTAGTTAGAAAAGAAGTGAGTTAGTGAGTTAGGTGTAGCCGGAAAAGATGAGTTTTTAGGAGTTTTTTAAAGATAGAGACCGAGTCTGACAAGCGTGAAGCCAGAAGTACTGGTCTAGCAGTCCTTTTACCTTCAACATGATGGAAACAATGTGTGTTTTTTGAGTAATATTACTTTATTTCTTAAGTATAGATTAAGTAAGTGTAGACTGAGTTAAGTACAGCCATTTGAAACGACTTGCAAGCAAATCGAATTGCTTGTAATAATTGTATGGCCAGTGACGTTAATTGCATTGTGGATGGATGTCGACGATTGATGAGTAAAATATTCTCCATGCTGTTACGGAAATATACTTCCTCAGTACATTTACACCTGTCTGTCTGCATGTTTGATTCATGACTGAGGGGGTCAAGAAGGGAACACATTATGGGGTTCACACAAACCCAAAACCTCGAAAAGGGAGTGAAGCGAAACTCAGGCTCGTGGGAGGGGACGCATGTTCTCTGCTTTCCTCCATCTGGCCGAAATGTTCGACGAGTAATTTTGCGAGCAGTCCCCAAGAACACACAAAGCCGCACCGTTTCCAGATGTTCTCTGCGCAGGGCCAAAGCACAGATACATGCGAAGCGCTCCCGCCCAGTCACACTGGGGAGAAATGAAAGTTTGTCAGGGGATACGGGACTGCACGAGGGTGTGCGTGTGTTTATGATAGCGCTGTTAAACCGTTGATGTGGGTAATTATTTTGAAATATGTGCACTACAGAAATAAAGCATTTCGTTGTGCCGCTTCACACAAATGCACATATGAATGTTTCTAGTTTAATATTGCCAAATGATGTGTTTGATTGAGGGCTAACGATGACCTAATCTATTATTTATTAGTCCAGTACAAATGGATCCAACGCTGGCAAGAGTGTGATGCCACATGCTTCACAAGCTGATCAGCTATAAACACAGTAAGGAGAGTGTGTGCAGGTTTGCTTGTTTAGCAGATACATATGTGGAAACACGATGGTGTGGTTCTTTAAACAAATGGTTGGCCCAATTAAAAAACAGATGTTATAAACTTATCAGATGCACATGGATGATTTAAAGCTGCAGTTTTTTGCCTTCACCGAACATCTTGGAAAAAAAGTTGAGCAAAAGTAGCAATTTTATTTAACATTTTTAAGGTTTAAGACATTTTGCTTTTCAATTGAGAGCCACTTTCTTTGTACACTGAAAAAAATGGGTTGTCTGAATTACTTAATTTATCTTGCACTACGGTTCCACATGATAAAATGAAATTGTTTTCAAATCATTTCTCTTGAAATAAAAAGTTATGATAAAACAGCTTAATTTAATCACGTGGAACCGATGTACATGATTGAATGAAGTAATTCCAACAACCCGTTTTTTCAGTGTACAAAGAAAGTGGCTCTCAATTGAAAAGCATCATGACTTTACCTAAACAGGCCCAAAATGACTTTGATATACAACGTTTCATTTAAATATCTTCGTGTTCAACACAACAAATAAATGTGTACAGGTCTGTAACAAATAGAGGTTGATGTGCAGTTGTTGTTTTTTGTTAAGCTACTCCTTCAAAAGGTCTAACAGACAAACAAACAATGCCAACTTTCTGCGTCTCTTTTATACCAATTCTTGTACCACCAAGCACACACAAAGTGTAGGAGGGGGCCCGCCTGCAGGAAGAGAGGATGGGTGTGAGAGAGCAAGAGAGAGAGAGAGAGCAAGAGAGAGAGAGAGAGAGAGATGAAGGGGGAGTGGAGAGTGGCGAGGGGGCATATAAAACCCCTGGAGCACAAGCCATGCTTTATCCTGTGACCCATTCGATTCTGTCTCAGGCTCAGGAAACCCCTAAACGCTCAGCTCAGCCCCAGCGCCTGCACCCTCTCAACACACCTCAGTGTGCACACACAACAGAATGGCTGTGTCCATGACAATGAATGAACTTTGGAAAAGGACATCTTTGGGTTTGGTGTTCTGTCTCCTTCTGATACACAGTAAGTTTGAATATGCTTTTTTTTAAAGTCCTCAGTAACTGTAATATGAAAGTCTTCTTTATTTTTGTGATGTGAATGTTTTACTTTTTTGCAGTGTTAAGTCATTTTATCATTCACAAATATTTGAATTTGTTCTTATTCTGTATCACGTGTATTGTTTTTCATGCACAAACCTCTTTTTTAAAGAAATAAGGCAGAAGATCTGCAGCCCGTGATAACACAAAGGGGGTATAGACATGGAGCACAAAATTGAGTGTTTTAAGTTGTAACATCCTTGATGGATGGGACAGCCGGCAGCATGTAGTGTTTACTCGGAGGAGACTGGTGAAAAGTTAGCGGGAAAGTAAAACAAAGGGGTCTGGCTCATAGTGGAAACTCGCCGTTGATTCGTAATTATGGTCTGCATCCTGTTCTCTGCCTGGGGTGGAGCTGGCCATGGGTTTGAGTCGACACATGGGTTTATGTTAGTTTGAGCATCTAAAAAGTCATTGCAGAACTTCATCGTGCTCTGTTTTGCCTTCTTGAAAATGTTGATTTCTAGGGCTGTGCATGATGAAATCACAAAATCATTTTTATGCATGTGTTTATCGTAATCTGAGATGCACCATTGTTCGGTTTACGTACATTTGGGAAATAAATGAGTGTTGAAGGCCACAGGGCTGAACATTTCGGGAAAGTGTGCTTTCCATCCTGTGAGGTTTGTGCACGACCGTTATTTCAAACAGGGGTAAAAAAGTATTGCCTGGAAGTGACGCACGCCCATGTGGGCTGGGCAGGACGCCCCATTCCCTATTTCCCCAGAGATGTAGGTTGTGTTTTAGAGTAAGTCTAACCATGGGAAATCTGGTTTTAACATAGCGCTTCATGTGAAGGAAGAGCTTAGTGGAACATATTCTCCAGAGATTAGTATTTGAGCTTGGCAGATTTACAAGGAACATGACTCTATTATTTATGTGTAAATACTGAACCAAAAGAAAACATTGCTGAGGTTTGACAACACGTAGTGTGCTGTTTCGAATGACTCTATATGAGTCTTATAGGAAGGATTTAGTTATGTTTGCATTTAAAGATTCCTGTAAGATTTCTTTATAAAAGAAAAAAGATACGTGTGGAATTGTTTACACTTAATCCAGATTAATTTCTCTAGCGCTTTTTTATAATTTTGAATTGTTGCAAAGCAGCAATACATAAACATGCATTTAGATGCTAGAAATAAAATCAATTATTTACTCACCCTTTTGTCATTTTATACCCGTATGACATTTTCTTCTGGAAAACTCATATTTTATATTCAGAATAATGGCACCCATTCACTTGCATTTGTTTTGTTTCCATACAGTACATATATATGTACATATACACGTAAATGAGTGCTTTTCAGTTATCAAAATTTTATTTTTTGTGTTCTTTAGAAGAAGTCATACAGGTTTGAAATGACAAGAGGCAACGTGAATATTGACACATTTTCATTTTGGGCAAATTGTCACTTTATAATGAATGTTTATGCGCACCAAAAGGTTTAATCTGTTACAGGTTACAAGAGAAATTGAATTTGAAAGGCCTGCCCCTCTTGTTAGTAAATGAAAGCCCATATCCTGTAGTTCTCAATGCTTGACTCTTAAACAAATGTTAAATGGACTACATTCCTTGAGTAGTCTTCAAATGCCTTGCACATTAGGGAGTTAATCGTATAGAAATGCAAAACTGAATTCATTATGCTGTAATGACCATCAATAACGGCTTGACTCCAGACCTCCACCCCTCCCCACAATTGACCACAAAGCACTATAGCAAACCATTTCCACCAGTCTGTTAATGGTTTACACTTAAGTGCTATTGGCACTCTTGTGAGACTTCAGTAACGGACGGTTAGGAGATTGAAGGCAATTTTAATTTACCATGGACTGTGTGAGAAAAAACAACAAGTATTTTAACATTGGATATAGATTTCTCAAGACAAAAATATTCCCTATGGCCACCTAAAGTTAAACCCAGTATGACTCTTATGGAGGTGTTACATTTTATGGAAGAAAGGGAAAGAAGGAAGGGTTAGATGACATAGCTTGTTGGCAAATGTATTCAAATAAGCTAACATTCCCTTTTCCCATGACGTGAGTTGAGCCGTTATATAGCATGCTATGTGGCATTTCAGTGGATAGATGCCAATATGACGTTGGTGCCGCCCTGGCATCATGAAATATTATTTGGCTTCAACGCTCTGCTGCGAGTGAGAAAACACTTTCGCGCATCTTAAGTTGGTTGGCTGCCCTGTCGTGTCCCAGGGCAGGTCTTTTCCCAATCACACAAGTGTGGCACATTACAGATTTATATTTGGATATGATCCAGGGCTGGGGTCTATCCGATCATCTGTACCAACAGTGGGGCCAATTCATCCCTGCCGATTTGAAGCAACAACTGGAATTTCCCAAATTTCTGTGCCTTGCACGATTGTAGACGCATGCAATGTGTGACTAATATTTTTATATAATACATTTAAAAATGACATCATGTGTTGTTGTGTGTGCCATTATTTTTAGGTTTGATGGAACCCATTTTCCTTTGACAACAAGGAGATGGATAGCAAGGATCAGTACAGGGCAATGAAAAAAATGATAAGTGTGTGTCCCTCATATCTGTGTATAATGGATCTGGAACAAATCCCTTGCAGTTTCTTGGCAAAAAAGGACTGAGAAAGACAACGACTTGTTTCTCATGGCCTTCAGGGATTGTTTGGCATTCCAACAGTCCCAAGACACATAACTGATGTACTTATGTCATGATTAGAGGAGACTTGCATCACTTAGATGAAGGGCTGATTTGCTTTATCGAGACATTTGATTTCTTTTTCTGTTAAATACGTAAGAAGACGTATTCAAAAATCCATGTAATGGAAGGCAATGGGACTTTTGATGTTTGGTGTCCAACAAAGGTAACGTTTGTGTTCCGGATGAGGAAGAAAATCAAACAAGCTTTGAATGATACAAGGGGAGGAAATGAAGAAATTTAATTTTGTGGGACATCTCACTTTAAGCCTCCCTTAATAATTAAATGAGTGTAATAAAGGCTTTTACAGTATCTTCAGATGTTATTCATAGAAAACACACCGTTGTTACCTCACACATGTTTTCTCCACAGTTCAGAAGAGATCCAGACATGTTAATTTAGTTACACAACATGTTTGATGAGAAGAACAAGATCCGGATTCTTATTAGTATTAGTTGCTTTGTTATCCTGTACTTCTGGCATTCTAGTGCGGTTATTGCATCTCATAGCTGGCGTGAAACTACAGTCGCTGACACTGATTTGACACGAGGGCTGTTGTAATACAAGCTGAGTCCAAACATTAGCATATAATTTGCCTCTGGTTATACAAATTGTGTAACGAGTGGAAACTTCAAGACGGTTTGGATCGGTGTACAGCTTGCATCATTGTGTCTCTAATAAGCTTGTGAAAGAGATGGCAGCAAACTTACAGTTTACAAGAAACTAGACCGTAACGTTTGAATAAATGAAAGATTGTGTAACGCCCACATTTTTTTATGAATCATTATCAGCAAATAAAACGCATAGACAGATTAAATTTTGAGTTTTGTATTAGTTGTTATAAGCAATCCCTTCTAGGGAGGGTTTTGTCATTTTGCCTGAGGAGTAAATAGAATTAATGGTGCTTGGCCGAGGCTCTTGAGCCGGTGGGGTAATTGTTGGGGTAATTAATGTTCTGCAAGCAACACAACACTGGGGCGATTCTCCCTAATGTTCCTTAATTGAAAACATAAGATTGTAACGTTTTCTTGCCATCTTGAGCACGAGGGCTTTTCATTGCAGTCTTTCCTCTTTATCCGCACAGTTACAGAACCCAATGGATTTGTTACGGTTAGCCACAAAGAGGGAGAGTGTTTTCTATTGTCTGAAGAGATCCTGTAAAAAATATGTGAAAGAAAGAGATGGGTGCTTTACCCAAACTCGCCCCTTTCTTTTGGTTTGAGCCGTTTGCACGAGCATAATTTGAGCTGAGCTTGGCAGCCGATCAGACGCTTAGATATCCAGTTACAATGTCCAAATCAATCTGCAATGTGATGTCAAAGAACAAGAGCTTAGAACTGCCTCACGGTCATCTGCACAATGTTGTCGCTGTTGCTACGGATGGGGGCAACTAGAAAAAGCTCCGCCAGTTTTGTAAAAAAAAATTCTGGATGGGAATATGTGTGGGTGGTCTGTGTATTAAATATCTGTGCGGTCGAATGAAGGATTATTATTACTAATGGGTTCGTGGTTACATCCTGGCATATTAGTTTATAATTCCTTGCTGAAAATACCTTTATCCTGTCCTGAGTGGAGTTACTTCGACGCCTAATGATAATTTGATTAATTCTTCATCCGTTTTTGTTTAGTAAGAAAACAGCTGGTCTGTGGGCTCATTGAATAAACTCTGAGGATCAACATCTACAAGTGAAAAATGTTCTTACACCGTGAGGATGTATTGAGTGTTTGCAGTTTAAAGTTCACGATACAGAATTTCTTAGGTATGTTATGGTTGCACAGTGAATGAAGGGAAAAAAGATATTCTACACTGCAAAAAAGTATCAGAAAACATTTAAAACAACATTAACCAGACAAAGACAGGGTCCTTAGATTTTTTTAAGCAAAGAAATGATAAGAATTAAGTTATTATTATTATTTTATCTAAATTTAAAATAAACAAAGTCAGCCAATGGGGAAAAATTAACATTGAATGGGGTTAAAATTAACCCCTGATTGGCTGATAAACTCGATATAAAAAAATTAAACGTAACAATTTTTTTTTAAACAAAAAAATAAGACAAAACCAACAAACAATAAGTTCTATTAAATTGAACACAAAATTTTCCCGTGCACGGATCAACGCTACGACATTGGCCTTGCCAATTGAATTTGATGGCAGATTCACATTTTGTGGAACCAAGAATAGGACGTGGAGACTATTGTAGAGGAACATATGGTGCTCAGGCTCGCCTTAAGGAAGGGACGGAGCTGAAGCCGGCAACAATCAACACTCTCTCTATGGTCTGGGTGTGGAGGGGATGAGTCCCAGTCTGCTGTCCAGCCAAGCCATGGACGTCACGACCTGATGTTTTAACACCAAGTACACTGGGAGGGGAGAAGTTCCCTGGAGATCTGTACATCTGCTGATGGAAAGAAATGTTCTACGCCCTGATGTCGTGATCACTAGAGCAATAATAATCCTTTGTGTTGTCTCAATCAATCACCAAACTGTTTTCTCTTTCTTTAAGCTGTTTGTTTATTTATGTTTCCTCTTCCAGCTAGGCCCGGAGGTCAGAGATTAGAGATCTTGTGATGGTCATCTGTGCTGTTAAGATAACCACGGCATGGCTTAGAATCCTCTGGGTGAGAGACAAGGGGAGATATTTGTTAGAAAGATCCCACAGTCGAATGTTTTTGTGATTGAATCTTTGATGCGGGCAGATTAGGACAAATCTCTTTTAAACCGTGAAGAGGCAGATTGCTTATCGCTGCGTTCCTCCTGGGTATCCGTTTTAGGAGACAGTCCAGCAATTTTCAACAGGCTTTTAATGTCAGATGAATGCTCTTACTATGTCAGAAATAAAAATCACTTCGATAATCATTTTTTTTATGTCAGGCATGGACCAGAGGGGCATTTAAAGGTCTAAACAATTTACTCAAAGTTTTACGTTTGACATGACTGTATACGTTACACGCAACTGGTAGATTTCCAAAACAAAACACCCAGTTCTTGAATTCTAGCCCCCTGCAACCAAGACATAATGAGGTACTTCCTCCAAGCATTTTACGGGCATTTCTCATGTTTCGTGGGATTGTGGAAGAAGGTGGTTTATATCAGCGCTGTCAGAACGTGTCTGGTTCTGCTCTTTGCTATGTGTCCGTCCAAGCGCAGCTCAGAAACGATAAAAGCATGCGGGATTTTAAGAGACTTTGCCTGAGATTGTCTTACACCAGAACATCATGGAACGAATTAGAGTGTTTTAGAAATCTGGAGAGCACATTTGGTCCTAGTTGTGTCACTTGCCCCAGGAAAACAATGGTTCTGTTTTGCCCCCATCATTATCATCCTATCAGTGCATGAGAAACATGCAGCGAGCGTTTGGGTGGGGTCGAGTTCTCGCACTCTTCTAGAACTCTGTTTGTGCTTACTGTAGGAGCATCCAGATGTCACTGTTTGATGGCTAGAAATCACATTGAAGTACAAATTGTGAAAGTTGTTTCCGAAAGGTCACGCATAGGATGGAAATGTGTTTGGGGATCGTTATGGTTGTTTAAGTCACGGGAGGATTCTGATTCATGTCCAGCTTCTTGAACTCTTTAACAAATTTAAACATGCATTCTGGATAGAATAGTTTTATAGCATATGTGCCCCTGCCAGTAGAAAAACCAGCCAAAGAAAACAAGCATTCAAGTTGGATCTTACCTGATAAATTCACAAGCATTTTCCTTGGTCAACCAGTTAATGTTAAAGATATCAACGTTATATTCTTACCGAATGTTCCTTACATTGTGAAGAATGGTTTTATGTTGAAAAGAATAAATCACAAAAAACCGAGCTAGTGTCGGCGCCTGCTTCTATTTAAGAGGTTGTTTTTTTTTTTTTTTTAAAAAGAACTGAATGTTTAAGCACTTCTGATTTATGAAAAAACACACATACAGAAGTATACAACGCCATACAATGTAACATTAGGCGAAACAGGCGTTGTTTATGTGAACTTACACAAACATTCTTCCTGACTGTTATTGTGTCAGTAAAAATTTCAGATTTTGACTTTGGTACGTCAGCGCTTAGTTTTATGAACGTTTTTAAGAGCTGTAGGGAGAATGCCCAGATCTGCTAATTAAAATATATTGCCAGCCATGCACGATAGCACTGCTTACAAGAGATGCTCAGGTTGGATATCAGAGGACGGGCATCTCTGATGTACTTACAAGCATTACTGGTTAACATGCATAGTATGCCAAAATCTTCGGTAAGTCTTATGATCATTGTGGTCTATATTTTCTGATAGTATCAAATAGTTTTAACTAGTTTTTCTACTTTAAACCATGATGTTAAATAATTCCTCTGCCATTATTGTTGCATTCTTCTTCAGCAAGTACTTCTAAAAAACGTACTTAATACAAACGCATAATACAAATGGGACACCGCCTGGGAAAGTCGAAAGGCCAAAAAATTATTTTTTTAGAAAATGAGCATTACAGTTTGATTTTATGTGTAAATCTCAGCTTATGAAGATGCTGAAAATGCAAAAAAAATGATGTTTTAGGTAAAATCTATTGAAAACAGGGATTCCTTTCTGTCACGAGAAATGATCGTTCTATCTAAACCATCAGACGTGTTACCAAGAACCCATGATCCAGGGCTTTGAAATATGCTGTAGTTAATAGGATGCACCAATGAATGAATTTTTAATACGCCCTGCATCATCCTCACTTGTTATTTCCATTTCCTCAGGGTCTTCCTGCTTACCATCTCTTTAGAAAAAAAGACTCCTTACTAAGGGGTGTCGTAATGCACAGGGTTGCCAAAGGTCGAAACCTTTAGCTGTCTATGTTTATTTGCATTGTCTGTGGTGTGTGCATTAGCCTCTTGCTTAAGCTATTAATAAAGCCGAGTGGCTGTGCAAACACGGCACATTTTTGGAGTGGGTGGAGGCGGGGGCATTGAATAACGGTTGGGAGGTGCCGGGCTTTTATAACCTGCGCTTAAACTGGCGATAGACCTCCCACCCACACGTTAGACTTATGCTTGACACTCAGGTCAAGTCCCTTCAAACCAAAGTGATCGTGTGATAAGCAAAGAAAATAGCATTTGTTAATGCCTTCCTTTGGACCTGAATTCATTCATTTAGAAACGAAGATACTTGAAGAAAGTTGGTCAAAAAGCAGTGCCATCCATTTAGTACTATTATATGGCCACATACGTAATGCAACTGAATGGATTCCAGTTAAAAACATTCGACAAAATATCGTTTTTTGTTTTCTGCAGAAGAAAGATAGTCATACGAGTAATGAAAACTCCTTTGCTTGTTTAATGTAACATGAATCTTGTTGATTTCCTGAGGCAATGTGAAGGTGAAAAGTTAAAGCTTGTCTATATCTGTAATTCAAAATCTTCTATGTTTCTTTGTAGGTTGTCAGGGTCAGGATGATCCAACCACACAGCAACCACCACCGCCAGCAACTGATGTCCCAACCATACCAGCAGGCACAGATCAACCTATTCCCGATAACCAAAACACTGCTATCACTACTCCCGGTATGAACCTCTAGAACCGAAATGCTTCATGACTCATTTGGTACTGTTTTGTTGTCATGCGGGCATTTTTTCATGAGTGGGCATGAATCAGTCACTGGTGTAAAATGACATCATCTCCATTTTCTTGCTTAGGTTCAGCTCCAGGTGATTCGCAGCCAACGTCACAAGCACCTTTGGACAACACCACCGACATTATCGGGATGACCCAGACCACCCTCCTACCCGTCCAAACAGAAACTGTAGCCAATCCATCCTCACATTTTACCGGAGGGAAAATCCTAAGTGGAGAGGAACCCCTCCAAATTGATAACAAGTCAATAACTTTTGTAGTAAGTAGTGTGTGGACACAGTTCTTCTTGTAGAGAATTTTGCATAGAAACTGTTACGCTATTAGATGTTCTCTACACTGTTTTATACATTGCGAAGACAATTATCTTTTATTGTGTTTTAATTTCATGAACGTGGGAAGGTAGAGAAAGAAGTTTAAAAATAGTGTGACTGTTGAAGGAAAAAAGAACAGAAGATTATTTTTAGGAACGTTGGTAACTGTTGGCCTCACTGACTTTCAAGTCAATAGGTTTTACTTTTACCAATATTCTTCAAAATATCTTCTTTTGTGGGTTTCAGAAACAAACCTTGAAAAGGTTTTAAAATCTTAAATGATGGCAGAATTTTCTTTTTTTTCAACATCGATAATCTACTTTTTACAGTTACATTTTATATTTATATATTGTTACACTCCTCGCATATCCTGTCACCACTGATGTCCTCAGAAAGAATGTTGATAACAGTTGTATGCTCTTCTAAATAAAAGCAAAACTCTAATACATGTTTTTTACCAGAGTAAACAGCTAGACAGAATGACAGATGTTTTGTTTCAGTTGGTTTTGTGCCCTACGTGCAAATTTTAAGGAAGGAAACTTTGTATCTGCGATAATGAAGTCCGGCAAGATAGTTTAAGCTGTTGATGCCTGTTTGGCCGGATTAAGCAGATCCTGTTTGTCATTCACTATAAATAATCTCTCCACACGTAAGACGAATGTGTTAGACCAGACGCTTCCTTTTACCGCTTCAGTGTGGTTTCAAACTCTAAACAGAGGTTAGAAAAAGAAAGTAATGGTGAATCTGGGGCCAGTTGAATAAAAAATATTGCTTGCTTGTTGTAACTACATGACCAGATATATGAAAATTGTTTCGAAATGCTTAATGTGATTATGATTTCCAGGTATTGCAAGTTTGTATTCATACTTATTTGTTTCTTTATAGGAACCTGACAGCAAAAATGACAACGCTTCTGGGTCTTCGGCTGTTTTTGTGTCTGTTCTGGTGACGGGTCTGTTGCTTGCTGCCAGCATTATTGGTGCATACTACTTTAAATGCCATCGCAAAACCAACAGCAAAGGCATGAAACTGGTGAGTGTCAGCACACAGACACATATCTTCTTGTCAAACTTTAACTTCTTCCTCCATCTCACAAACATATCGATCAAATGTTAATTTTCAAACACGTCAGGCATTCCTTTTTAATTGCAAAGTTGTTGCATATTTGGTCAAGATGTGTTGCCAAGAAAACAATTGGCAGCTTTTCAGTCCAGCATACACCCCATCTAATGTTGAGAACCACAGATGCTAGCAAACAGCTTTCTCTCCCTGCCAATACTTCTCAACTGTTTGTCTACAATCTTTTCCGGCTATACCTAACTCACTAACTCACTTCTTTTCTAACTACTCACTCTATCAAATAAATAAATAAATAAATTATATATATACTTTTTGTAACTTCTCTCTCTGTGTAACTCGGTAACATTGTTGTAGCACTTGTTCACCTATTGTTGTATCGGCTATTTACCGCTTCATTGTCTCCTCGACTATTGTAAGTCGCTTTGGATAAAAGCGTCTGCTAAATGACTAAATGTAAATGTAAATGTAAGTCGCTTTGGATAAAAGCGTCTGCTAAATGACTAAATGTAAATGTAATTGTAAGTCGCTTTGGATAAAAGCGTCTGCTAAATGACTAAATGTAAATGTAAATGTAAGTCGCTTTGGATAAAAGCATCTGCTAAATGACTAAATGTAAATGTAATTGTAAGTCGCTTTGGATAAAAGCGTCTGCTAAATGACTAAATGTAAATGTAAATGTAAGTCGCTTTGGATAAAAGCGTCTGCTAAATGACTAAATGTAAATGTAAATGTCTACATATCAAATCATGAACCTGAAATGCAGTGAGCGATTCATAGCCTTCAGAAAGAGGCCTAGCATAATTGAAACGCGTATAGATCAGTATAACACCCTTTCATTTACAGAGGGCTTTGAAAAGCCACATGTTGCTCAAAGCAGAAAGAATATTTGAGCGGGTTTGCTTTGAAGATGCACCAGCGAAATTTATTCCATCAAAGAAAAAAATGCTTTCATAGACGTTTTGAAAGGGCGTGCTTCTCTTGTAGTGTGCCAATGTAACTTCTCAGTTCTCAGCTTTGTCTCATTTATGTTTTTTTGAAATTCCTCTGAGAAAGGGTAATTGAACATCAGACTTTGAGCCATCGTTGGATATATAGCCTTTGACTGTGCTTCCATCCGCAGTTTTGTTTTACTTTTTTTATCTGATACAACATTTAAGTTAACTTGATTATCTTCTCACAGGCTGAGGAGTCCTACATGGCTGATGAGGAGAACCAGGGTAACACTCTTGTATCCGTGGCCCCTCTTAACCAGCCAGAACCCCAGGAGAAACCCAGTCTGAATGGAGAATCCCCGGAGGCAGTGATAACCCAGACTCCTTCCGCCGCCACCAATGGCCACTCCACCACCAAAGCTGCAGACACCGAGCTGTGAAGCACCAGTTCTCTTCTTCCCCGTCTACTGCACACCTTGACCTTCAGCAGGCACAAGGGAGATCAAATAAAGACTCATTTTCATGTAAATACAATCGGAAATGTTTATTTTGAACATTTCTGGGACAAAGATAACTGCTAATGAGGTAAACGATTGGCCAAGCAAGTTTTTTTCTATCCAATTGCGTGAATGTTATGAAGATTTTTTTGTATGTTTTTAAAAGCAAGCCTTGATAGATTGTGAGACCAGTCATATGAACATCATATGCCATGGTG
Source organism: Triplophysa yarkandensis (assembly GCA_033220385.1). Taxonomy (NCBI): domain Eukaryota; kingdom Metazoa; phylum Chordata; class Actinopteri; order Cypriniformes; family Nemacheilidae; genus Triplophysa; species Triplophysa yarkandensis. The sequence continues at coordinate 538,410 of JAWHQN010000155.1, read as the reverse complement.
CAAAAAAGTTGCACCCCATGAGTGTAGTTCCGGTATGGGGTGGGGGGACCTTTCCCACGAGTCATTTCTGGATTCCTCGAGAGCAGCAAGGGTTTGGACTCCGGGACGGTCCCTTCTCCGGTCTCAACGCACCAGAGCTTGCAGCTTATTGTAAAGTATACCACGTCATTTAAAACACTGCTGCCTACGGAGGTTGCGGATGTGCCTTTGAGTCAAGCGTACTTAAATGAATTCTTGTACTACACGGCTTGAGTAGTTCGTAGTCTTGTGTAATTTTGTTAATATCATTGTGTGACAAAGTAATGAGTTTGGGATTTCATTACTGCAAACAGACCACAATGTAAATCCAACAAATCAAGTGTACTGCAAAGCCTATTAGTGCTCAGGGTCACAGTAAAACTATAACCGATGTAGTATTCAACCAATTGAAAGGATGTATAGCATCCACGTTCCGTGTAAACCAGTATTATGCTCTTTTGTAATATTTTTACTATAGACGTTTAGAGTCGGGTAGTGTTTGTTTGAAAGACTGACTTTATATTTCTGTTTTTATTTCTACTACACTGTACACTATGCAATCTTAACGCAGAGGAAAACATTAGTCAGTATGATGCCACTGGGCAGCTATTAGACCCCTAGACTTGCCTAAAGTTGTACAGTTCAGTCTAGTATTGTGATTTAGTAGAGTCAAACATTGAAAAAACGCTTAGACAACAGAAACATTTCTATATTCTGATACGCATTCAGTTTCCCAGTTTCTTGAAAAAATCTTGAAAAAACTGGTTAAAACTTTTTTCATTATGTGACTTCAAATAACATGAAAGAGAAATCTTAAAGAATTTATTGCAATTTATGAACATTCTTTCAGAAGAATTAAAGCATAAACATATAATCTTTCATTAGTTATTTTACCTATTGTGTTACATTCCGGTCATTTTCCGGTCATTTTCTTAATCCATGTAATAGCATTGTTTCGAAACTGATGTACTGTATTTCTGAGATAGGAATAAAAATTTGAAAAATAATGGAATGGGCTTACAATTCATATGTGCGGATAAATGAAACTTTGTTATTGTCAGCTTTTTATTTGGCTGAGATGATGTTTGCTCGAAAACACTGTTTAATATCAAATGCACTCACGCTGTCTGTCCCATGCTCATTCACATACACCCAAGCAAAGATCTGGCCCGGATCTAAATGCGTTTAAGCGAACAGCTGGTTTTCATATAAGCGGGTGGTGACATCATTGTAGTTATATGGGCGGGTTTTAGAAAATCTCCATCAGTTGTTGTACTGTTTGTTGCATTAGAGAAATATAAACCCCAAAAATGTTCCTGTATGTCATCAGATAACTTTAATAAGTTATTTTGTATTTAGGTAAACAAGTTAAAAGTGCTAAATTCCAAAATGGCAGGCTTTTTATTAAATACCGCCATGTTCTCTTTTTATTTGGCACACGCTTGGGCTATGTGAAATGTATGTATATACGAAATGTATGTACACAATATAGAATAGGTTTCTTAAATGATGATTGCATGTGTTCTTTTGTGTGCCGAATAAAAAGGTAACATTGGGGGTATTAAAAAAATATACATCAGGAGGGCATAAGGGTGAGAACATTATCAATTTTAAGCTTTGTCTTACCCATTCGTTGAGCAGGTTAGAAAAAACCTACATTCTTAAACAATCGGGCTTCAATTTGTTGCTGCATTTATTTTAATTCAGTATTTAGGATTTTACCTAATTCTGCTTATACTTCACATATTACTACAATCTTGAAAATAAATCTGCTTTATGGTGTCATACTTTTCGATAAATAACTTTAACATTCAATAACTTTTCTGTTTCACAAAGGTTCGAGTATTAGAATATAGTTGTGGTTCTTTAGAGTGAACAAAAGAAAAATGTTCTGATAAAAAGTATAGAGCATTTAAGAGTTTATGGTTATCATCAATAAATATAGAAAAACAGGAGAAAAGGTATTTAAAAAAATTGGGGTCATAGAGCGTTGTGAGTCATAAAACGACACAGCACACAGATTAGTGGTTAAAGTAATTATCACTCTCAGTAAATTTAAAGTAAACTGCGGTCTGTAACCATAAACCAAGGCTTGGATCAACTAGATTACATTTATTTATCAGACACTAAAGGATTTCCAAAGTGTCTTACAAATGAGGAACAGCAAATTAAATACACAAGCTTTTAATGTGGTTTTAAGACATCTAAAAGAAAGCCTGTAAACAGCACATATATTATATAGAAGAAATGTTTAAAATGAAAACGCGTATAGAAAAAAATACATTTCAAAAGACTTCTACCACAAACCAATGCAGCTCAACCGTATGTTAAATATATTCTACAAATCATTCATAAACAAAAGTCATCCACAAAAGAATTTTATAAATAGAAACAAGGACAGATATGTTTTGCACAAACAAACAACACTGAGATAGTTACGGCCTCTTATCGGACAGAAGGAAAAACACATATCATACTGTAGTGTATATAATGAGAATGTATACTGAGCACAGGAAAAAATATATGCCAAATATATACCAGTCAGACAAGAAGTCTGTATTTAACAATTAAGCAATACATAATCCATTGGAAATCTGTTTTCTATATGACAGATGTCCAACAATTTCAAGAGTTACAGATTATCACACCAAATTCAAAAATAAGGAAGACTATGCCAAATTGTCATGCACGCTTTTTCTGTGTGTGTGTGCCCCGTGGTGTCAGAGATTAAACACACTTCTCAACACACACTCCCACACAAGGCAGCAGGGGTGTTTTCTCTGCCCGTCGGGTCTGTAAAGGCGGGTCTGTGTGTTCACAGCTGTGAGGATCATTGAGTGTTCTCTCGCCTCAGTCCGATGATGAGATAGTCTCCCTGAGAAGCAGGGAGAGAGCTGTAGGTCAAAGCGGCCAAGGGAGGAGAATCCCCAGAGAGTCTGAAGTCGTCCCAGCTGGATGCTGACAGTGTGAGGGTGCAGCTCTACCTCGTGTGTTTTGACTCGAACATTTAAAAAGAACATAAATATCCCAGCAGAATCTTCCGTTCATGCTGTTGTGATAACTTACAACTTCCTGAATGTATTGAAGACCACAAATTATTTTGAAGGGTTTGATGTTGTAGTAATAAATATTTCGAGCGGACTCATAATTCAGCCCTAAGGGAAAGCATGTTATTTCTAAGGGTATTATAATTTTTCTGTTAAACACAAAAGGTTTTCAGAAACATTCCAAGATATTTTTCATTCTTTATCAGTTTGTGACCATAACACAAAAAAACATCCATGACATTCTGTATTATAACACATTTGGTCTTCTACAAATGCAGGAAAGAATACAGCTTGATATTTCATAAAGTATTTAACCTAAGAAAGTAAACTCATGACATTGCCAAACCAGTCCCAGAGAGATCAAAGATGACATCACCTCCGAAAACATCTCACCTAGAAGTTAATCGTCCAAAGTAAACACGGCTAATGTACGACGTGATCATATGCCTGATGCATGCCCTTATCTACAGAGAGCAGTTTCTTGTGACCGTTCCATCCCCATTATATATGATGTATCCTCAGGAGGTTTCTATTAGGAATAAGTGACCTTTAGAATGTTTACCAACTTCCTGCTTTTCTGAGTACTTTATGTTGACACAGTCCTTATCTTGTGCGGAAGGAAAACATCTGGCCCCTACAGATCTGAGCAGGAAATATATCGACTTTCCCCTTTTCGATGCTTCCCCGTTTTAAACCCCTCCTAGACGAAGAATTTACCAAAAATTAGGAAGTGACCAACCGCCCACCAAGGGCTGCAACTGAACGATTTACCATCATTTATCATCATAAATATGATCATAATGCCACCAAACATTATAATGAATTAAAAATGGGACAGAAACAACATTGTGGTGGAATTCTCCTATGCATGTGTATTTATGTTTGGTTAAGTGGACAAAGCAAGATTGTGAAAAGATGAATTAAATGGATAGTTCACCAAAACTCACACTCTTGTTTTTTTGTATGTCTTTTGCACAGAACACATTTAGAAAATGTTTTTGGATATTTTGGTTTTGTAGCCATACAATCAAATGAATAGGTGTCGCTGCTGTCCTTGTACCAGCTCTCAAAATATCTTCTTTTCGTATATACAGGTTTGAAAAAAATAATGACAGGAGTTACATTTTTAAACTGGTTTTAAGGGACAGTTTACCCAAAAGTGACAAAAGATATTTTGCAGATTGTCAGAAACCAAACAACATTGGCCGACAGAATTGGGACAGTAAGGAAACACTTTCTAATCTTATTTTTTTCAGCTAAAAACATGCAAAACTAAAATGTGGAATCGATGCCAAACACTTTTTCTTATTTTCACAATCAGGTTTACAAAACCCTCAATAAATAAATCAGCTAAAATTATATTAGTAACAAGTCACGAAAGGTCAGTTAGACATATAGGTGACAGTTGTGTCTTTTATTATTGCATCGCTTCTGCATGAATGTTTATCCTTTAAATAAACCATCTTTCCATCTCATCTCAATCCTCTGTTCTACAATTCCAGTGTAAAGCTATGAGTTATTTATGTCAGACATCGGCTGTCGACGACGTCTGACGGCCGATGGCAGCGAGAGGGCGTGATCAACAATATAGAAGACACATCATCCGCAGCCATACGTGACTGGTGGCAGGCAATGGGTGTTTGTACAGCGAGGGTCAGAACTGGTGTTGAATGATGGACTGAGTTCCAGACCTTACCGTTGGACAAATGGGATAGAATATTACAACAAAGGATGGATCCGATGATAAAATCGTGAATTGATTCTATTTATGTCTAACTTGCCAGGCCTAGCCAGATGTATAGTACCTTTCAGATATGTTGAGATAAGATATGATGTTCTCACAGATCTTTAAGGATATGTTAATAGTGCAATCAATTTATCCAAGAAATCATCTACATCAAAAAATTCAAGATTTTAAATATTTCACGTTAAATTTCCCTAAAACCAAACAAACTCTGTTCAACTTTATCTTCTCTGACAACTTTCTGTCTATAAATAAAACAGAAAATTGTATGTTTGTGAAATGCATTAAAAACAATGTTACATTTTAATCAATAATGTCACATGTCATGAATATGAAACCTCTGAGCAATAACATTTTTCTGTGGGTGAGCACATACATGACAATCATTTCCCATATCATTCACAGACACAGACAAAACACATTTTCCCAAAGGATGTCCCTGCTTACGCATGTTAGGCGTGAGCCAGATTCTGTCCGTCTCTGCATGACAGTTTGACATAAACACGTGCTTTTCCTATAAGTCGATCCTAGGGGTGTGTCTGTTACATGTCAAACTACACACACATAACAAACCATCCAAGCCAGAGCATTCTCTCAACATTCACTCTCTGAATTCTGATGGCCATGCCTGAGCTCATTCCAGCCTATGTAAAATATGAGACTGCCGGGTTTATGAGTGAGGCTAACACATGCAGAACGATTAAAACACACACCATGGTGTCAAGTTGCCGACACTAGAAGAGAAACATCCATGAGACATTTATTAAAAGTATCTCCCACCATATTTAATCAAGCTCGGGTGTGGACAAAACTGTAAATCCCTGACATATGACAGCGCTCTAGTTTAAATCTGTTACAGGATTGTAACATTTTATTGCATGCTATCAGTTATCCTAACTAAAGTCACCGCCTGTCATCTATAAAATGACCCTTCTCAATGAAGGCCTTTTCCCTCAAATGCATGCTTCTACACTTAGATAAAAGATGCCAACACATTACTGTGTTTGTAAACATTTAAATACATTAAAACATAACAAACAAAAGTACTAGTAGTAGTAAAAATGTTCATAAAATGACCATCACATTTATCCACAGTTTCTTCCAAAGCAAGAATGTGCATCTGTCCTCCAAGTCGAAGGAATGTGAAGACATCTCTATCTTTCGTTCCATCGTGATGCAATGCACACTAAAGTGATTTCATTTCCCGTTCTCTGTAACCCAAGTCAAGCGTCATTTTAGCTCAAATCATAACATGATCCAACATTCCAGTCCATCGTTGTCATAAAACACTCAGCTTCTCTATATGTCAGCATTGAATTGATATACATGTAGTGTAATTGTTTTGTAAATGCCTGACATGTAAGTAGTATGACCTTAGCTCTGCAAAGAGATTGCATTTACATTTACTCATTTAGCAGACGCTTTTATCCAAAGATTGTTGTTCGTTTTAATACATTTGTGTTACTCTCAGCTCCTTTAAGGTGAAATACATCCTTGCTTTAAATTGGAGTTCATCCAAAATTGAATTTGCATCATTTAAATACTCTCTTATCAATTCTATCCGCAGAACACAAAAGGAGATATTTTGAGGAAAGTTAGTGACCAAACACAAGTGGCATCCGTTATGTGTATCGAATGGACACAAAGCGGTGCAAGTGAAAAGGCGCCTATAACCAACATTTTTCAATGTATCTTCTATAGAGTTTTGCAGAAGAAATGTTGCTTTAATGTAAAGTGTGCATAAATAAAGTCAAGAAGTGTTAAATCCTTACACTTGCTGATGCAGTTTCAATGTTGTGTTATTGTGGATAAATGTCGCCCTCTGCTGTTGTAAAGATGACATCACAAACGACCTGTCACTGTTTATTTTCAGGGGGAATTTTCCTGTGCCGTTAAAGCGGTAAATTATAACCAATATACCTCCAAACATATTAATTTTAATTTTAATTAATTTTATTTTGCTTAATTTGGGAGGGGCGTGTTTGTGTCAAACAACCAATCAGCGCGAAGTAGACGCTATATAAAGCCGTCGCTCCGTTTGACGACAGTTTGTGCAGCATCCGTCCACCTCAGCGCTTCCTGTCTGGTATTTATCCCAAATATCGAGTTGGGAATATGGTAAATTGTAGGTAAAAAGAAAAATAATTTAAGATTAATTAAATTTGAAATGGTATATTTATATGAACTGTCATCATTATGGTGTTTTTCTGTGGGGTGTGCACGTGACAATCACACAATCCAGAGGATAAGTAATGGACGTGACGTCAGAGGCTCGTGGGATGATGGCCTTAACATTGAGATTGCAGAGATCATTCACACACATTCTGCTTCCATGTTGTCTTCACCTCTCTTGAATTCTTATTTAATCAAATTTATAAGAGAAATCAAGCGTGGACGAATATTCTGTGGGGAATTCCGTGGAAAATCCATGAAAATCTACAGTTTTGACTATACTCATTACACATAAATCAATATTTGTTATATCAGATACTCATGTCAGGTCTCTCTTAAACTTTTTTAAGGGTATTATTTTAATTTTTAGTGCATGATTTTTATTAGACAATTAAGGGCTATTTTTAAGGATTGTCACATCCATAACGCTTCATTTTGCCCATCGACGGATACATGAACATTAGTTATTTTTTATGTGTTATAAAGAGAAATCCCTTGTCCAATTGTTGGATAATATTTCTTGTAGTATGCACATTATAATTGGCTAAAATTTTAAGAAATTTGTTCTCTTCCATATGCAATGTCCTTTGTTTGTCACGTACGTTATGCAAATTTGTTTATTTTTTTATGTAGAGAACTTGTTCATATACTGATATGTTTCTGATGTTTAAACAATATCAACGAGGTTTTTTTTATAATATAAACCGATAGTTTATTTACTAGTAATAATTCAACTCGTTGTGTGTTTTTATGTCTCGTCCATAACTCTACATTTTACACACAAACGGACTCATGAAAATCAAAATATAGTACTTAATTTGTTTTATACAGAGCTATCCCTAGTCGAATTGTTGGAAAATATTTCTTGTAGATTTTATATTTTAATTTGCAGAAATCTTAAGAAGTTTGTTGTCTTCCATATACGGTGTCCTTTTTTGTCACGTCCATAACGCAGGTTTTTTTATCTCTTCTAAAATAGAAAAATTGTCCACAGATCAACACTATCAACAAGAGTTTTGTATAATATAAACCGATAGTTAATTTACTAGTAACAATTAACCTCTTAGTGCATTTTTATGTCACGTCCATAACTCTACATTTTACTCATAAACAGACAAATGGAAATGAAAATATCATAATTAGTTTAAGTTTTATAAAGAGCAATCCCTTGTCCAATTGTTGAAAAATATTTCTTGTAGTTCGTACGTTTTAATTTGCAGAAATCTTAAGTAATTTGTTGTCTTTCTATAAGTGGTGTCCTTTTTGTAGTCGCGTCCATAACACTGATTAATTACATTTTTTTAAAATAGCATAGGATATTTTTTTGATGTACAAATACTGCCAACAAGATTTTGTCTAATATTTGTTAGCTGGTTCAGTTTACTGGTAACCATTCAACTCTTAATGTGATTTTATGTCATGTCCATAACTCTATATTTTACTTATAAACGGACACATGCGAATGAAAATTTAAGAATTAGTTTGTTTTATAAAGAGCAATCTCTTGTACAGATGGTCGATATTGCTTTTGGTTTGTACAATGTAATTTGAAGAAATCTTAAGTAGTTTGTTGTCTCCCCATAAGCAGTGTAATTTTTGCTGTCACCTCCATAACGTAGATTTATTTATCTTTTTTATAAATAGAAAACCTGTGCATAGACTGACAGTTTTCTGATGTTTAAACACTATCAACATGAGTTTTGTATAATATAAGTAAGTTGTTAGTCTGTTCAGTTTTCTGGTTACAGATCAACTCTAATTGTGTTTTTATGTCACGGCCATAACTCTCCATTTTACTCACAAACGGACACATGCAAATGAAAATTTAAGAAAAATATTGTTTTATAAATAGCTATCCCTTGTCCGATTGTTGGATAATATTGCTTCTGGTTTATACATTTTAATTCACAGACATTTAAGAAGTTTTTTTGTCTCCCCATAAGTGGTTTCATTTTTGTTGTCATGTTCATAACGCAGGATTGTCAACCTTTTTTAATATAGAAAACTTGCCCATAGACTGATAGTTTTATGATGTTTAAACACTATCAACAAGAGTTTTGTATAATATAAGCAAGTTGTTTGTTGGTTCAGTTTACTTGTAAAAATTCAACTCTTAATGTGTTTTTATGTCACGTCCATAACTCTACATTTTACTCCTAAACGGATATATAAAAATAAAATATAGTAATTAGTTTTTGTTTTACAAACCATTATCCAATTGTTGAAAATATTTCTTGTAGTTTGTACGTTTTAATTTCTAGAAATCGTAAGTATTTTGTAAGTTTCCCAAAGTTGGTGTCCTTTTTGCTGTCACGTACATAACGCAGATTTATTTATATTTTTGATATATCAAACTTGTACATAGATATTTGTATGATATTTAAACACTATGAACGATAGCTCTGTATAATATAAACAGTCGATTCAGTTTACTGCTAACACATCAACTCTTAATGTGTTTTAATGTCACGTCCATAACACTACATTTTACTCCTAAATGGATATATGAAAATAAAATATAGTAATGAGTTTAAGTTTATAAACCATTGTCCAATTGTTGAAAATATTTCTTGTAGTTTTTAGATAATTTACAGAAATCTTAAGTAGTTTGTTGTCTCCCAAAGTTGGTGTCCTTTTTGCTGTCACGTACATAACGCAGATTTATTTATATTTTTGATATAGCAAACTTGTACATAGACAGATATTTTTATGATGTTTAAACACTATCAACAAGAGTTTTGTCTAATATAAGTAAGTTGTTAGTTGGTTCAGTTTACTTGTAAAAATTCAAGTTTTTATGTCACGTACATAACAACATTTTACTCCTAAACGGATATATGAAGATAAAATATAGTAATGAGTTCATGTTTTATAAACCATTGTCCAATTGTTGAAAATATTTCTTGTAGTTTGTACATTTTAATTTCTAGAAATCGTAAGTATTTTGTACGTCTCCCAAAATCTGTGTTCTTTTTTTGTCACGTACATAACGCGGATTTATTTATATTTTTGATATATCAAACTTGTACATAGATATTTGTTTGATATTTAAACACTATGAACGATAGCTCTGAATATGTACATCAACTCTTAATGTGTTTTTATGTCACGTCCATAACGCTACATTTTACTCCTAAACGGATATATGAAAATTAAATATAGTAATTAGTTTAAGTTTTATAAACCATTGTTCAATTGTTGAAAAATATTTCTTGTTGTTTATACACTTTCATTTATAGAAATCTTAAGTAGTTTGTTGTCTCCCAGAATTGGAGTCCTTTTTTTGTCCCGTCCATAACGCAGATTTATTTATATTTTTGATATAGCAAACTTGTTCATAGACAGATATTTTTATGATGTTTAAACACTATGAACAAGAGTTTTGTCTAATATAAGTAAGTTGTTTGTTGGTTCAGTTTACTTGTAAAAATTCAACTCTTAATGTGTTTTTATGTCACGTCCATAACTCTACATTTTACTCCTAAACGGATATATAAAAATAAAATATAGTAATTAGTTTTTGTTTTACAAACCATTATCCAATTGTTGAAAATATTTCTTGTAGTTTGTACGTTTTAATTTCTAGAAATCCTAAGTATTTTGTAAGTTTCCCAAAGTTGGTGTCCTTTTTGCTGTCACGTACATAACGCAGATTTATTTATATTTTTGATATATCAAACTTGTACATAGATATTTGTATGATATTTAAACACTATGAACGATAGCTCTGTATAATATAAACAGTTGATTCAGTTTACTGCTAACACATCAACTCTTAATGTGTTTTAATGTCACGTCCATAACACTACATTTTACTCCTAAATGGATATATGAAAATAAAATATAGTAATGAGTTTAAGTTTATAAACCATTGTCCAATTGTTGAAAATATTTCTTGTAGTTTTTAGATAATTTACAGAAATCTTAAGTAGTTTGTTGTCTCCCAAAGTTGGTGTCCTTTTTGCTGTCACGTACATAACGCAGATTTATTTATATTTTTGATATAGCAAACTTGTACATAGACAGATATTTTTATGATGTTTAAACACTATCAACAAGAGTTTTGTCTAATATAAGTAAGTTGTTAGTTGGTTCAGTTTACTTGTAAAAATTCAAGTTTTTATGTCACGTACATAACAACATTTTACTCCTAAACGGATATATGAAAATAAAATATAGTAATGAGTTCATGTTTTATAAACCATTGTCCAATTGTTGAAAATATTTCTTGTAGTTTGTACATTTTAATTTCTAGAAATCGTAAGTATTTTGTACGTCTCCCAAAATCTGTGTCCTTTTTTTGTCACGTACATAACGCAGATTTATTTATATTATTGCTATATCAAACTCGTACATAGATATTTGTATGATATTTAAACACTATGAACGATAGCTCTGTATAATATAAACAGTTGATTCAGTTTACTGCTAACACATCAACTCTTAATGTGTTTTAATGTCACGTCCATAACTCTACATTTTACTCCTAAACGGATATATGAAAATAAAATATAGTAATGAGTTCATGTTTTATAAACCATTATCCAATTGTTGAAAATATTTCTTGTAGTTTTTAGATAATTTACAGAAATCTTAAGTAGTTTGTTGTCTCCCAAAGTTGGTGTCCTTTTTGCTGTCACGTACATAACGCAGATTTATTTATATTTTTGATATAGCAAACTTGTACATAGACAGATATTTTTATGATGTTTAAACACTATCAACAAGAGTTTTGTCTAATATAAGTAAGTTGTTAGTTGGTTCAGTTTACTTGTAAAAATTCAAGTTTTTATGTCACGTACATAACAACATTTTACTCCTAAACGGATATATGAAAATAAAATATAGTAATGAGTTCATGTTTTACAAACCATTCTCCAATTGTTGAAAATATTTCTTGTAGTTTGTACATTTTAATTTCTAGAAATCGTAAGTATTTTGTACGTCTCCCAAAATCTGTGTTCTTTTTTTGTCACGTACATAACGCAGATTTATTTATATTATTGCTATATCAAACTTGTACATAGATATTTGTATGATATTTAAACACTATGAACGATAGCTCTGAATATGTACATCAACTCTTAATGTGTTTTAATGTCACGTCCGTAACTGTAGACCTGCCCCTCATCTCCCCTGTGTCGCATTGAGTGTCAGCCTCTCAAACGTCTACATTTACATTGACATTTAGTCATTTAGCAGACGCTTTCATCCATTGGCCCACAGCTCGGAGAGAATCCACCCAATGCGGTGAACCGTCGTCATTAACACACACGTGACCCGGTCGAGTGTTTGTAAACATGCGTCAAAAGCACGTGATTCTGCACACTGCGTACAGGACCGACGGCCAATCAGAAAGCGGGGGTGTGCGCGGGTGGGCGTGGCCTCCGTGTTGCGCTGTGGAAAATTCTATGATGTTAAAGAGCCGAACGAACCGAGCTCAGTTCTGCATCCCACACAACATGGACACAGAGCTCAACCACACATCTGTTCAGGTAAACACAGACAGAAAGACATGCAGCAGGGCTTTATTTAATAAACATGCTTAATAATGTGACATATTTACAACTTTTGTGTACTTCTATTATCTATTGTATGTCTTCTTTTATTATCTATTGTATGTTTTATTGAAGTGTGTTTTTATGTCTGAGATTGAGTCAACTGAGATTATTATTGGAATAATTAGATTTTATTACTATAATAGAGATGTCAGTGTGTTCGCAGTGGAAAACAAGTAAAGGAGGGGTGTGCGGGGAGGAGGCGTGCGCGTGCTTGGATGTTACGCAGTTCTTATTTATCATCCAGCATGTTTGCATCCGAACTGCATCCGGTCCAGCAGCCATCAGGTAAGACAAGTTCGTCCATCCTACAGCATGGAAAGTTACATTTACATTTACATTTAGTCATTTAGCAGACACTTTTATCCAAAGCGATTTACATTTACATTTACCTTTAGTCATTTAGCAGACGCTTTTATCCAAAGCGACTTACATTTACATTTACCTTTAGTCATTTAGCAGACGCTTTTAACCAAAGCGATTTACATTTACATTTACATTTAGTCATTTAGCAGACACTTTTATCCAAAGCGACTTACATTTACATTTAGTCATTTAGCAGACGCTTTTATCCAAAGCGATTTACATTTACATTTAGTCATTTAGCAGACGCTTTTATCCAAAGCGACTTACATTTACATTTAGTCATTTAGCAGACGCTTTTATCCAAAGCGACTTACATTTACATTTACATTTAGTCATTTAGCAGACGCTTTTATCCAAAGCGACTTACATTTACATTTACATTTAGTCATTAGCAGACGCTTTTATCCAAAGCGACTTACATTTACATTTACATTTAGTCATTAGCAGACGCTTTTATCCAAAGCGACTTACATTTACATTTACATTTAGTCATTTAGCAGACGCTTTAATCCAAAGCGACTTACATTTACATTTACATTTAGTCATTTAGCAGACGCTTTAATCCAAAGCGACTTACATTTACATTTACATTTAGTCATTTAGCAGACGCTTTTATCCAAAGCGACTTACATTTACATTTACATTTAGTCATTTAGCAGACGCTTTAATCCAAAGCGACTTACATTTACATTTACATTTAGTCATTAGCAGACGCTTTTATCCAAAGCGACTTACATTTACATTTACATTTAGTCATTTAGCAGACGCTTTTAACCAAAGCGATTTACATTTACATTTACATTTAGTCATTTAGCAGACGCTTTTATCCAAAGCGACTTACATTTACATTTAGTCATTTAGCAGACGCTTTTATCCAAAGCGATTTACATTTACATTTACCTTTAGTCATTTAGCAGACACTTTTATCCAAAGCGACTTACATTTACATTTACATTTAGTCATTTAGCAGACACTTTTATCCAAAGCGATTTACATTTACATTTACCTTTAGTCATTTAGCAGACGCTTTTATCCAAAGCGACTTACATTTACATTTACCTTTAGTCATTTAGCAGACGCTTTTAACCAAAGCGATTTACATTTACATTTACATTTAGTCATTTAGCAGACACTTTTATCCAAAGCGATTTACATTTACATTTAGTCATTTAGCAGACACTTTTATCCAAAGCGACTTACATTTACCTTTAGTCATTTAGCAGACACTTTTATCCAAAGCGACTTACATTTACATTTACATTTAGTCATTTAGCAGACACTTTTATCCAAAGCGATTTACATTTACATTTACCTTTAGTCATTTAGCAGACGCTTTTATCCAAAGCGACTTACATTTACATTTACCTTTAGTCATTTAGCAGACGCTTTTAACCAAAGCGATTTACATTTACATTTACATTTAGTCATTTAGCAGACACTTTTATCCAAAGCGACTTACATTTACATTTAGTCATTTAGCAGACGCTTTTATCCAAAGCGATTTACATTTACATTTAGTCATTTAGCAGACGCTTTTATCCAAAGCGACTTACATTTACATTTACATTTAGTCATTTAGCAGACGCTTTTATCCAAAGCGACTTACATTTACATTTACATTTAGTCATTTAGCAGACGCTTTTATCCAAAGCGACTTACATTTACATTTACATTTAGTCATTTAGCAGACACTTTTATCCAAAGCGACTTACATTTACATTTACATTTAGTCATTTAGCAGACGCTTTTATCCAAAGCGATTTACATTTACATTTAGTCATTTAGCAGACGCTTTTATCCAAAGCGACTTACATTTACATTTACATTTAGTCATTTAGCAGACGCTTTTATCCAAAGCGACTTACATTTACATTTAGTCATTTAGCAGACGCTTTTATCCAAAGCGACTTACATTTACATTTACATTTAGTCATTTAGCAGACGCTTTTATCCAAAGCCATTTACATTTAGTCATTTAGCAGACGCTTTTATCCAAAGCGACTTACATTTACATTTACATTTAGTCATTTAGCAGACGCTTTTATCCATCCAAAGCGACTTACATTTACATTTACATTTAGTTATTTAGCAGACGCTTTTATCCAAAGCGACTTACATTTACATTTACATTTAGTCATTTAGCAGACGCTTTTATCCAAAGCGACTTACATTTACATTTAGTCATTTAGCAGACGCTTTTATCCAAAGCGACTTACATTTACATTTACATTTAGTCATTAGCAGACGCTTTTATCCAAAGCGACTTACATTTACATTTACATTTAGTCATTTAGCAGACGCTTTTATCCAAAGCGACTTACATTTACATTTACATTTAGTCATTTAGCAGACGCTTTAATCCAAAGCGACTTACATTTACATTTAGTCATTTAGCAGACGCTTTTATCCAAAGCGACTTACATTTATATTTACATTTAGTCATTTAGCAGACGCTTTTATCCAAAGCGACTTACATTTACATTTACATTTAGTCATTTAGCAGACGCTTTAATCCAAAGCGACTTACATTTACATTTACATTTAGTCATTTAGCAGACGCTTTAATCCAAAGCGACTTACATTTACATTTAGTCATTTAGCAGACGCTTTTATCCAAAGCGACTTACATTTATATTTACATTTAGTCATTTAGCAGACGCTTTTATCCAAAGCGACTTACATTTACATTTACATTTAGTCATTTAGCAGATGCTTTTATCCAAAGCGACTTACATTTACATTTACATTTAGTCATTTAGCAGACGCTTTTATCCAAAGCGACTTACATTTACATTTAGTCATTTAGCAGACGCTTTTATCCAAAGCGACTTACATTTACATTTACATTTAGTCATTTAGCAGACGCTTTTATCCAAAGCGACTTACATTTACATTTACATTTAGTCATTAGCAGACGCTTTAATCCAAAGCGACTTACATTTACATTTAGTCATTTAGCAGACGCTTTAATCCAAAGCGACTTACAATAGTCGAGGAGACAATGAAGCGGTAAATAGCCGATACAACAATATAATTTCCTAAGATAAGATAAGTTTCCTAAGATAATTGTTCCTGTGCCTTCTGCAGGGTTTCTCAGTCATGGTGTATTTGTGTCACATTGTGTTCTGCTGTTACTTTGGGTTTTTTTTTGTGACCCCTGGCTGGCCTCGAGATGTCCAGCAGGTTTGGTGAAGTGCGCACCTTTAATTTGTGATGTAAACACAGCGGGCGTTGATATGCGTCTGCCGCCGGGGGCGCTGTTGCGCGCTGCATTCCTGCATGCATTAGAGCAGTGGTTCCCAAACTTTTTGCAGCATGCACCCCTTTCTAGTGTTTGACACCTGTCACGCACCCCCCAACACTTTACTCTGTTAAACTTCACATTTTTAACTGCAAAAACTAAATACAAATATTTGTTGTATTGTAGATTAGAAAACATAAAAAAATCTGTTATAAATATAAAAGATTACTACCTTCTTTTAGTGACATGGATGGGCCTGCATGTTTGCACACAGATCATTAAAATTCGTAATCATAAAAATAATAAAGAGACAATCTTCTTCCCGCCATTACAAACATTCTCTGGCGCACCCCCGGGGGTCAGTCTGCGCACCACTAGGGGTGCGCGCTACCCCGGGTTTGGGAACCACTGCATTAGATAATCTCAGACAGGTTTAAGGGTCCACTGGGTGGGTTGATGTGGGGCTCGAGTTGAATTGTGTTTTAAGAGTTTTTGTTTAAAAGTAGGTTAAAGAATAGGTGAGGATGGATTTATTGGCCGTTGTGCGGTTGTTAAGGGCCGAAGTTGGGTGAACCGAAACTATTGGAACATTATGTGGTTGCATGATGGACACCATACTAAGTTATTTTTAATATTTTAATAAAGGTGTCATTTAATTTAACACTCATTCATACTAAGTTATACTGTGTGTAGTTTGCTGTTGTGTTTATTTTGTCAACATAGTTTATTTATTTATTTTAGGGGATCCTGGATGAAGAACGACCCGAACACCGTAGAGGTATGTGTACGTGTTGTTCATATTTCTTTGTAATAAAGAATAAAATCATCACCGTCCATTACATGTTATCTCATCCTTGGATGTGGAATCATATCCGAGTTATGAATCTACATTGATCTTCAGCTTTTTCTTTTCCTGCTGGTCGAGCCGAACGAGGTTAGTCACGTTTGCCCTCCACCCAATTTAAACAGCAGTTTGACATCTTTAATAGTCAATTCTTAATGGGTCTGCCGCCCGGCGTTCTATATTTTGTCTGCCAAGATCTTCGGCCCATGCCTGTGTTTTGCTGTAATGTGTTCCGAGCACTCACCGTGGCAGCTATCTTGAAAGTGCGTCACTCAGGGCCTTAGAATTGAGAGGCAGTTGAGGCCCGTCGGACCATTGTAGTCATCTGGACGGGCTCTCCTACTGTTAGAGATTAGGCCTACAGGAAGTACTGTGAAAAGATGACTCTAGTACATTTAACCCACCTGCTGCTCGGTGCTAAATGACGAGTTTATTATTAGTAACAGGAAGGGCCCTAGTTAGCACGTACGGTTGATAAACAAACAGACAGCAAAGGTCAAAATAATCTCAGTAGGTGTATAAAGACTGAGTGTTCCTTTTTTAAATGTTTTGTCTTGTATTAAAAATATTTTTTTGCCAAAATACTAAGTGACAGTTCACCCAAAACTATCAATCGAACGTCAGCCGCACTCATCTAAAACACATTTGATGAATTGCACAAAGTGAGTATTGATCAGAATAAAACTGTGTCCAGAAAGACTTTTTTTTAAACTAAAATGAAAGATAATTTATTCCATCTGAAAGTCCAGTTGGCAAGATCTGTATCTGTGTCTTCCTGCATGCTTATGTCCCAATCAATACGCGGTTGAGAGTGTTTTGGTGCCAATGCAATGCAATAAGGTCTTATTCAAAAATCCATTAAAGCGACATAGAAGTTCCTCCAGGCGTTAAGACAACGTTTGATTAATGAATATGAGATGTTAATTAAACATATCCAAGAATAACATCACATAGTTCAAAGTGCTGTTTCATACTGTGCACCTCTCACATATAAACTAGAACAGAGAGGAGGATTATCAAGACTGCAGGCGGCTGTGCACCCTGCCAACTGACCTGTCTCACTTCCACACATATTGAGAGGTCAAAGGGAGGTGCATGCCGGGAATTGTGGTCCTCTGAAAGTGTGTCAGTCTACTCTGAGCATAGGACGTTTTAAGGTTGCGAAAGCTTTTAGTGTTTGACTTGTCATGTGGTAGACGTTTGAATATCTTGCTGTAGATGAGTGGTGCTTTGGTTTAAAGAGATCTGTAAAATGATGGTCTGTAATCTATCTGTCATGTTATCAGTATTAGATACTCAGCTTGTGATCGGCTTTTATGCACATAGAGCCACAGAAACCACCGAGAGGTTCATGATGTCTGACTAACTCTAAAGCTAAATATTCATGTTTCAATATTCTTCTTTTGTCTATTTGCTGAAATACAGAAATATTTTTATATGTTATTCACTATACATTTTTGTTAGAGCTGGCATCATGATAGCAGATTATTTTACTTGCAATTATCATGCTTTTACTTATGGTATTATAACTATATCACTTTATATTTATATATCTAAATATCAATCACATGTATTTTGATTTAGCTTCTTTTGGCCCATTACTTAAAATGATTAAAATAATACATATATTATTTTTTTCAAACAATTAATCATGATTAATTGCATCCAGGATAAACATTAATATTTAAATATTTATGTTTTTACATGTGTAAATGTGTATATAAATATAAACTTTATATGTACATTACAAAGTCATTATGTAAACACAATCTTGAAATCTGGATAAAATGTATTGTTTATTTATATCTGTACCTCTCTCGACAACCCCTGAAACAAATTCACTTTTAATATATATTTCTGCGTATAATGCTTATTCAGAAACAGTTGTCAACTACCATCGACTACCATAGTAGAAAAAATTACAATATAATTAATTTTGGTTCTGTTAAACCCAAAAATGAGAATTTAAGGAATGTAGGACAGCAAAGAAAGTCCTTGGACGCTTTTGAATACCATTGTTATTTTTCTTTTCTTACATAAGCGATACTAATTCTGGGTCATATGCCACCACACATTTCCATGGCGTTACAGCTTCAATAGGTGATTGAGTACTCATTATTCATATCGCTTAGTAAAGGGAAACATTTATAATCTCATAGGATAGACTGTCTCCATGCTCACAAAATTCCCAGCCTAATATTTCAATAAATTATAGTAATTTCTGTCCGACCATTCTGGATTCTGATGTAGAGACATAGGATTGTGGATTTTCGATAGTTTTGCAGCTCTTCGTATTACATTTGTTACTGTTTGTGTATTGTATCTGATAGAGGGTTTAGACCCGGAAGTGGCGGTGTGTGACGTCAATCTCAACAAGCAGATGATTTACACTTCCTTTTTCCCATACGTCATTTTGGTTTTGAATTCAGTTACATCAGCCATGCTGTCTGTCTCCATGGTTACAGTTCTCAAGTCTCCAAACAGGAAAGGGAGACTCATAAGATACTTGTGTGACATTCCATGATTTTAAAAGTCCTCTCATGACACATTAATCATAGTTTTAACATCAGTTCAGCTACATTTCAGTCTAATAGAATAAAGTTGTCGTATTGTCAGTATTCATGTTTACAATTGGAAGAGTCCTTCCGTCCCAACCCATGTTATCTGATTAAGTTCTCCCCTGACAGCCTGGGACATTTCGAGCAGGCCAAGGAAACAGGCTGAGATTAAAAACACGAGAAACAAAACAGCCCAGTTGTTACATAACCCGAGCTCTGCGATGTGCCTTTAAAAGCCGGAGGCTGTCAGGTGATCAGAGGAGAACGGTCGTCTCAGTTCATCGACACACCAGAGTGTTTCTCACAGAGGCAAACGAGAGGCTAAAGATATGGGGGGGAGTGATGGAAAGAGACACATAGGAGGCAGAGGGTAGAAGAGGACACCAGACCTAAGAACACTGTTCAAACATTTCTGATTTCCTCTCGCTCCGTCTCGCTCTTTATCACTCATTATGTCGCAGCGAGAGGGTTGCCAGGTTGAATTTTTAGAGAAGTCACGTTTGTGTGGCCGTGACGGACCAAAAAAGACCTAAGAAATAAGTGCTGCGTCACAATGAGCGAGAGAGATAGACAGAGACCAAGTGAGGGAGGATACGGAGGGATTGTGGGAGTTTTCGCGATAACTATCTGTCTGGGCAATCACGGCGTGTGTGTTCGCCTGTGTGTATTAGTGATCTATTTATGCCGACATGTGTCTGTCTGAAAACACAGCAGTCTGAAAGAGCAATTCTGCTGTTGCAACAAGATGAAAATAGAGCGAGCAGGAGAGGGTGGAGGACTGGTGGAGAGAGAGGGAGCGAGAGTGGAAGAGAGAGAGAGAGAGAGAGAGATTTTGGATTAGTTGCTACGTCACTTTTTCACGTCGAGAGAAAACAGCAGCTAGGAGGAAAGGATTCGGACATGTGTGGTTTCTCTCCTACCTGTGAGTGTGTCCCAGCCCTCCATCTATCCGTCAGCATATCATCCACTTCTATTCTTCTCCATCGATTTCCTCTGCACACTTTTAATCTCTGTGATTTCAAGATTTCTCCAGAATCGCAGCTCAAACGTGGATGCTGAGAGTGTGACATAGTTCTACATTGTAAGGTTGTGCGTGTGTGATTCAGATGATCGTTGTGTGGATGCGAGTCGGATGCAGGGTGTGATGGTGTCGCGAGGTGTATATGACGATCCAAAAACGATGAACAACATAAAGCGTTGACAAAATGAATGCTGTTCTCGAAGGTTCTTTCGATTAAGACGTGAGGGATGCGTCATTTTTGGGTTCAAACCAGTGGCCATTATTTAATCCAACATGTTACATACCAAACATGGTTATATAGTTACGATGCGTAGGTTTACAGATGAAGGCGTTGTGTATCTATACACGCCACCATATAGATGGCTTCTAGTAACAGGTAAGTTATAACAAACTCAGAAAGGTCTGACGGGAGATCACTGTGCTTTCTTAAGACAACAGGTAAGACAACTTTTGCTGACTTTGCGGTTGGTACCTCGCGGGTGAAAATAGAGGAGTTCTAACAAAGGGGCCAAAATTGATCATGAAACGCCCCAGATATTCATGGTTAATATGATAAACATGCATTTTCATCTTTAAAATGTTCCACGAGGGGAAGTGCAGGTAATGACGCAGTCATATTTACGGCACTTTCGGTATCAGTCCAACATTTGTATTTCGTTTCTCATCCTATATTCTATTTTGTGTCCCAGAGGAGGGCAGTTTTGAGTTAAGGGTGTAAATGTCAAGGGAGGGATTCAGAGAAAGAACTAGAATAAGAGGGAACGAGCAAGCGGGCGAGAGAGAGAGAGAGAGAGGGGGAGATAGAGAGAGAAATTGTTTACCTTGCTCTCTTAGTGACTGTGCACTGGCAGGCGTCCAGTTCACATGCGCCAGACTTCCTAAAGCAACTGCATCAGAGAAGTGAGTGGCAGAAGTCTCCTCCTATCTGCTGCCGGCGGCTGTCTCCACTGCTCTACATCCTATTGGATTATTAGAGGCAAGCTGCTGGACGATTCATCCGATTGGTCGACAGGTAATCTTGTTTTTTTGCAGAGTACTGTATGACGTTGGATTGTTGTTGTTTTAGAGATGTTACTTAGATGGAGTTAATAGATGGAGCTACGAAGAGACAACGAGTGTGTTTGATGTTCTGATTCGTTTTCTTGTGTTATTATGACAGAGTTTAATATTAGTTATGTGATTGTGTGTGAGTTTCATATTTTTGACCTCAATTCTTATTCAATTTGATTTGGATGATATATCTAACACCGTCATCTCGAGTGGTTTGTGTTTGCGTGATTCGGCACAGTCAATCATTTGCCTCCTTCCTCCGCTAGCTGACCACTGTGCTTCCTGTTAAGATGCATCCTGTCAAAGCGGCATCTTACTATAAGTTTGCATGTCCGCATATCATCCTTGCCGTCATACAGAAGACAGTCAGATCCTCGGAAAATGCGTTTTGTTATCCGAAACCTGTTGCATTTCGAGCAGCGACATGTCCCCAGGTGACATCGGTGTGTGTGTGTGTGAGGCAGAGGCTTGCACTGCAGCTGTTAATGCTGCATAAGACGCCACAGACCAGAGCTCTGGCAAACGCTGGGTTGCACGATGGCACAAGCAGGCTGGAGGGGAGAGCATCCCTGGCAGCCTCATCACATGGGGAGGAGGGGATTTTGGAGGGATGAGACACGCCACATGATGGAGTTAACCCACAGGCGTCTGGGCCGAGGATTGGACTGTGACGCAGATTGGAACATGTGCTGTTTTCTCCCGATATTCAGCGCTGTATTGTTTTGTCCCGTTGCTGTGGAATTTGTATTTGTGTAATGCGTCCAGGAGCTTATCTTTGACTTTTGCTTACATTATTTGTGGATCACAATGTTTAGAAGTGCATGCTAAGGTATGGTAAACATGTATACAGTACATGTATAATCATTTTGTTTGATTAAAGAAAGCTTTTCTTTTATCTTTAATACATATCACACAACAGGTTGAAAGCAGAGATACAGCCAGCGCACAAGAAAGTGAGAGGAGCAACCAGATACCTCTAAACAGCAACTGTCACCATGCTCCTCTCTGGTCGGCTGGGAAACTCCCATGAGTCCCGTCCTATCAGTCAGATAAGGGTTACCGAGCTCCTGGGGCATGTTTCTTCCCTGTGCTATGGAGCTCAAAGTAAACAATATCAAACTTAATGCTGAAAACAATACTATGTAAAATGCCTCGCCCCCTAATTTAAGAGTTGAATGACATAAAGATTATTGGGTAGGGTTATGTTTACATGCCAAAGGTTGGCACTCGGGACCCAGATACATGGGCGATACGTGCTGCCACACCCTCACGACTGTGTGGTGTTACCTGGAATCTCCCTTGACAAAAATGTGCTTTGTTAAAAGGCACTGAGGTTGTGAATTATGACAAATCAGAACAGCCTAATAAACCTCATTTCGATAAGGAAGCTTGTGTACTGAATGTCCCACATCTACACTTTCAAATGTTTACCGTGTTTTTAAGTGAAACAATAAATAAATTGAAAGTTTGAAAACTTTGAAATTAAATAAACATACTGTTTCAATACTTTGTATATGTAAGGTCAGAAAACTCATCTGAATAACTTGCTTTCATCCTATTTCTCATGCTTTCCCTTCACAGGTGCTGCCTCATGTTCTTCCAGGGACGTTTTCCAGCATCTGTGCATAACATTTTACCTTTCTTTAGGTAAGATGGCTCATTTAAGTAGGGATGATGCAAAAACAGAACGTCTCTGAGATGAAGAGATGAAGGTGTGGACTGTTGTTATAAACATTCTTCTATTCATTTTGTCACTAAATGTTAATAGACACAGGCTGGTCGGGTTTTTATCCATGACGAATTTGCTTTGACAGAATGCAAATCAGCATTGTCTTTGTAAATTATTCACTGGCATTTTGCCACATCCTGCATTTATGAAACCACATTACTTCCTTATCCTTCAAATCAATAAAAGGTGTTGCTTATTAAAGTTATGTAACATTTCCTTCACTCCATTGACTTTCTATTGCAGATTCATCTTGTGGATTTTCAAAGATGTCTTGCAATAATATTGTAGAGATTAGAATATTGTATCCTGATCTTTTTTTAATTATTGTTTGTCAAAGAAGCGTAGCAAGGTTAGGTTTCCTGTTAAAGGGGAGGAATGAGGTTTGTCTTTTTTCATAATTGTATTTTGTCAATCTGTCTGTGAGGGGTTTAGAGTCGCTACAATTGAATACAAACTTAATGTGATGATGACATTATGCTTTTGAAGTTATGATTTAAGAGTCGTGAACTAGCCTGATGGTTAACTACAGGACTTCAGAACTTTTGTAGTTTGATGTTTTGTAGCCAGGAACATGACAACTTTAAATCTAAAAGTAAAGCTTGTAAGAGTTGTGTTGTATAATAAGTAGAAGAAAACTTCCCGATTCATGCTGACACTCATTTGTGAAAAATACAATGAAAACATCTTGAAGGTAAATATGTCACTTAGTATTGCTTTGTTGTGGTTTGTATGAGTTATATTTCTGCACCGGATCATCATAGGCCATTGGAGATATCTGACTGTAACTCCTCTTGGAAGCTGGTTTCAGATGGTGTTTTAGAGTACTTATGAAATCAATCTAGCACCATTTGAAATCAGTGTTCTTAGAGTGGGAATCACATCCCCACCTTCATTCTGTATGTTGTCAACACTCCTGAGAGATCTGAGATCATTGTCCTCCACCCAAGGTTGACCGATTTCTTTTGGTGTTCAGAGTCTTGTGGGGTTTCTAGCACCATTTGAAATCGGTTACAATGAAGGACTCATATCTACGCTGGACCACTTCAGCAACTTGTGTATCTCCACAATGCTTTGGTACTTGACTTCTAGAAAGTTTCAGGAACCCATTTTCAGCACAAGATGGCAGGCTTGCTTGTGTTTTCTTCTACTTGCTGAGCAGGTGTGGGGAACTCTTTATGACCTTTTTACATCTTGCACCAAATTAGCAACATATTATTTCTTACATTAATATGTTGTTTCTTAAAAAAAATAACCATTAAGTTTGTTTCCACCTTTATTTTATTTTAAAATTTGCATTAAATACATCTGAATTGAAGGCCATTTTAGGGTGGATTGTGTAGATTGTTTGTGAATTCGTCAAGTCTTTTATGCAAAGGTTTTGTGGTATTGAGATAACTTTAATGGTAAAATATTGTTCTTTTTCTCTATCAAGATAAGACACTCAACAAGTTGGCACCAGATGGCAGCATGAACATGAACATGATGTACTTGTGGAGCTGATGGATGGAGATGCAGCTGGACCAGCAGGTGGGGTATTTCACTACTGTTGTTTCTGTCTGTCAAGCACTGGCAAATTTAAATAAGGAATGTTGGAACCTTCATTCGAGACCTTTCTATCTAAACCTATCTTCTATCTTGCTTCTTTTTAACACCTCCCCAGACAGCCAAGTTACATCTGTAAGATGTCTGCTGATGATCTGTTAAACAGAACAACGTCTGCTGTGTAAAGTCATCTTCTAACAGTCAGCTTTACATCCATTTGACATAGGAAACCTCTAACAGAGGTCTGTATGACATCGGACAGCTGAGGCCTTACATGTATTGCACTTGAGCAAACGGTGTCTGCCAGTTGCCTTGTGAATAAAAAGGCAGACATCTGTATTGTCAAGGTAGGTTCATGTACAGTCAACACCACCATTCAGTCACGCGCTCAGACTACCTTAGCCATTGGAGCCTAAACTTCTTGAATAATGGCAGGAAACTCTTCAATACACATCTGCTCAGAGAATAATGTTTAGAACTGAGATCTACATCCTTCTGTACACTTCTTTGTTGTGAAGTAATAATGGCAGCAATAACCAATGGCAGTGACTAAAAAAGTAGACTTGCTGTGTCTGTTTTGACCTGTTTTTCACGAACATGTGGGCACAGATCTATATGTGCTTTTATACCTTTTGTGTTTTTCATGCATTCACAGGGAATCACCCATGCCTTTTCTGCAATAAGACATTCCACACTTATGAAAAGGTTTTCTTCTAGATTAATGTGATGAATGTAGGGATTTTCAAATCCGTATTTGTCACACTTTGAAGCATTTCTTAATATGCATTACTTGTGCAGAAGGGATTTATCTGAGATATGAAAGGACCTGGACCTGCCTACAATGTTTGCAGAGACAGATTGTATTTCTGTATTATTTATTTTATGCATCTGCTGTTAATGGAAGTAACTCAAATAGCCAAACACATACGAGGACAATCCCACACACACAGTGGTGTTTGTTCACCTGGTAATGTAGATTCTACGTATCAGTTCGTTTGTTATGTCTGTTTGCACACAAACGATAGATCTCTTTAGTGATGTTGGAATGGTGGAGGTCTACAGCGGTTTTAATAGCTTAGTTATAATTTACAACAAAACGTAAATAATCCTATCTAGAAATATTTGCCTTTAAGAATTTTACTTTCCACGCAGAGAAATAACGAGTTTGCTTTGAGTTGTTTATTTTACAGATAAAAACCAAAATATTATGATGGTATGAAATAATTTAAAAACGATGTTTAGTACCGTTGTTTACGAACTATATAAAATATTTCCAATGAATTATTACAATGCAATAATAATCCAAAGCACTTAAATAATATTTAGTACTTCAATGATTTTGTTACATTGTCTACACTAATTGGTGGTAATAGAATGGTGCTCTGATCAGGATTTTTAGGGCCGATCACCAATCATTAGAACCTGTATCGCCAACGAATTACAGGATACACATTCCATCATCTATAATTATTTAATAAATAATTTTAAAGAAAAATGTGTACATTACCTAATAAATGAAGGAATGAAACATAATCATGAATTGGCAACTGCTTGGTTATTTTTAATAACATATTTCTCTTTTTTTTTTGAGAGACAAACAAAAGCAGCCATTAAAAAAAGCTTATGAAGAGTATAACATATTTTTGCTGTTTAATAATTATAATGGACTGCATTTAGATGCAGGCGTGAATCCCCCAAAATAATTGTTTCATGTAGTCAGAAATGACACACTGATAAGTAAACATAAAGACACTATATGCCCCTCTTAGAAGTCGCACACACATACAGCTTTATAGAAGTTGTACAATAAGACCCCTGAAATAACATATCCTAAATGATATTCAATCAGTGTCCTTATTGTTCTCCTGAAAGTTTTATGCTTAATCTTGTACATTCAAGTATATAAAACACAAACAGCTTTGTGACATTTGGAGATCAATCAATCTGTGCACCCTTAAATATATAAATTAAATTTCTATGAATCTAAAAAAGAAAATGGATAAATAAATGTCCCATAATTAAAGACATTTCTGGTGTGTAGATTTTTCATTAGTAGACCGATGAGGATGTTGATCCTGTGTTTTAAGCTGTGAATAAATTGGAAGAATTTACAACGGACAAAATAAAATAAAAAGTTTCAGGAAGCATGAATCAATTTGTTTAACATAACGCTGTAAAAAGCAAATCAGAAACTGTTTGATTTGTGGATTTCCTTTGTATTATTCTATATTATTAAGTGGTCTATATCTAGCCAGTTGCAGAAATACTTACTTAGTTAGACCCTTGGTTATTTTCTTGGTTGGACCCTTGGTTATTTTCTTGGTTTGACCCTTGGTTATTTTCTTGGTTTGACCCTTGGTTATTTTCTTGGTTGGACCCTTGGTTAGACCCTTGGTTGGACCCTTGGTTATTTTCTTGGTTGGACCCTTGGTTATTTTCTTGGTTGGACCCCTGGTTAGACCCCTGGTTGGATCCTTGGTTGGACCCCTGGTTGGACCCTTGGTTAGACCCCTGGTTGGATCCTTGGTTTGACCCCTGGTTGGACCCCTGGTTGGACCCTTCGTTAGACCCCTGGTTGGACCCCTGGTTGGACCCTTGGTTAGACCCCTGGTTGGATCCTTGATTGGACCCCTGGTTGGACCCCTGGTTGGACCCTTGGTTAGACCCTTGGTTGGATCCTTGGTTTGACCCCTGGTTGGACCCCTGGTTGGACCCCTGGTTGGACCCCTGGTTGGACCCCTGGTTGGACCCTTGGTTGGACCCCTGGTTGGACCCCTGGTTGGACCCTTGGTTAGACCCCTGGTTGGATCCTTGATTTGACCCCTGGTTGGACCCCTGGTTGGACCCTTGGTTAGACCCCTGGTTGGATCCTTGGTTGGACCCTTGGTTAGACCCCTGGTTGGACCCCTGGTTGGACCCCTGGTTGGATCCTTGATTTGACCCCTGGTTGGACCCCTGGTTGGATCCCTGGTTGGACCCCTGGTTGGACACCTGGTTGGATCCCTGGTTGGACCCCTGGTTGGATCCCTGGTTGGACCCCTGGTTGGACCCCTGGTTGGATCCCTGGTTGGACCCCTGGTTGGATCCCTGGTTGGACCCCTGGTTGGATCCCTGGTTGGATCCCTGGTTGGACCCCTGGTTGGATCCCTGGTTGGACCCCTGGTTGGATCCCTGGTTGGACCCCTGGTTGGATCCCTGGTTGGACCCCTGGTTGGACCCCTGGTTGGACCCCTGGTTGGACCCCTGGTTGGATACTTGGTTAGATCCTTCACAGATGTAAATAACCTTTAAATACTTGTGGATGTGAGGACAACTATCGAGGTAAACTAAGCTTGAAACATACAGGTTGCATGTATTTCTTCCATTGCACCTACAAATGAAAAGATTTTTGGATTACAAATTTTCTTTTACAAAGTGAAAATATGATACATGCAAGTAATACAGCAATAGTACAGAAGTTTCAGGATCTTTGTCTGGTCTGACTTGCAATTGGAGGACGTGAGAGTTGCATTAGAATGCGGGCAAATCGTCAGATCTGTCCTTCCATAGTTGGCATAGTGAATGGAAAGCTTTTGATTCTCAGCTGGAACAAAAAAACTAGATTGATTCATTTGAAAAATAGGTTTAGTATGAAATTCCTCTTAAAATAATATATAAATGAAAAATATATATAAATTTGATTGCCCATCATGTTTAAGTCATTCTCCGATTGTTGTGATAGGGTTAAATAATCAAGAGATAAATTTAACTTACGGCAGCTGATGGTCTTCTTTTCGTATTGACAGATTTCAAATGTTACTGGGATTATAGTTAAGACAAGAGATAAAACACGGAGGTATTCATAAGTAATAATTCAATGGTGTAATATTTTCTAGATGATCCAATATATAAATGAAATGAGAACTCACCACACCTTCTTCCTCCACAGTTAGTTGGTTCCTCTGCTAAACCTTGAGAGAAACAAACATTTATAGATTCTACACATCTGTATTTCACTAAAGTTCTACTTTGACAAAAGGATACTCCCAGATAAATATTCAACATCTGCTCATACGATTATCTTTTGGTTTACTGCATATTTTGGTGTACGTTTGACAGCAACATAAAAAATGGCATCTCACCACGATGGCAGAGTAGCATAAGTACTGAAAAATAAAAATAGAAAAGTGTCAGATATTCTCGTTTCTGTTTAAATAATTGAAGGTATTGTTAAATCAAATGTCAATTTTTTTAATAAATGATTGACTCTGTAATTGTTTCAAATCGGTATATATATATATATATATATATATTAGGTTTTTTAAATAGACAAATATATAAAGAAAAATGTCTGTAACCAACAATTTAGTACCCTGTTGACTACATTAGTTTCTACAAAACAGAACCGTTTGCTGTGTTCAAAGTAACAAATAATTATTTTTTATGAACTATTTACAAAAGTATAATTATTAAATAAGCATAAATCTCGAGCAATACATGCGTGTCTGCAAGAATTAAAATCCAGTTTCTGTGCAGCTCGACATACTCACGGGTAATAAAGGTCAGCTCTTGTTTCAGCATGTTGAATAGCTCTTGTTGCAGCAGATAGATAAAAAGATGACGGCCTTCTCTTTATAAGTTCAAGACATTTACACAATCTTTATTGAAAAGTGGGTTTATATGGGTGGGACTACACCTCCAAAATCTAAGGGGCGGCATAACTTATAGGTGCATTAGGGGGGTGACGTAGGCCTGCGTGATGTAGACAATACGTGATGTATACAATGTATTGTCCATTCGAGACTTTTTATTTAAATATGTACAACATGTCTGAGAAAAAGAACACGGATATTATTTCTAAGGAGAAAACAGATTACAGGATTTAACTTAAGTCAAGGATGTACACTTTAGCACAACACTCACAACAAAAAACTCTTAAACAGTAAGAGAATGAAAACCTCCCCTCCTGTTCTCAAAGATTGATTTGTTATATGCTAAGCAGGTTAGGAACTTAAAATTCTCGGCCCAGTTTCAGCAATGCTGCTTTAAACCAACAACCATTATTCATGCAGGCCGAACTCAAATCAAATGAATCACTGAAAATAAAAGATCTATGTCAAATTCGTAAATTATATGACTGCTTTGTCAATAAAAGGTTAATAACTTTTAAAACCAATGTCATTTCTATACATCCCTCCTAAAAATATATATATCGGAACACAGATCTGCGATTATATTCCTTAATATTTGAACAACAAAACGGCAAATAACAAGTTTTGTTTTTTCAATCATTCCACACTTATGACTTTCAAACCTCTCTCTCTAAACCTTATTTTATTTAACATGCTTCCCAGATAGCACCGGTTAGGCTTAAAGATGTTGACTAAGGGTCGGGAAAACATCGCTGAAACATCAGCTAAACATCTTCTAGAGGTCATCAAATAGCTGTGTGCCAGTTGTATGTGTGCTATCAAGGTAGGTTCATGAATATACACGTTAGTTTGTCGACAGCTCCATTTAGATCTTGAATAACGGGGGAAACTCTTCAGTTAACAGTAGAAGTGTACTTTTACCAGGTCAACTGTAAAATACCCCTGATGCCGCACTATTTCTTAAGATGTATAGAAGCACCATAAATAATGTAACATATGTTCCACTGTGCCTTGTTGCTGTGCTTCTCTTCAAAATGAATCCGTGTTATGAACAACTCGAAGTTTATGACTCATCATCAATAGACATTTATCAATACACATGCTTACATTTTTCTTAAATGACCCACTCGTTCTGAACGCACAAATGAAATGATTCCCCGACTCTTTCAAAATTGCCGCCACCTATTGGTTTTACATTTAAAGTGAGTTTTTATTGCTGTTTACATGAACATCACAGTAAACATTACACCCTTACAAATTCTATGGACACTAATGTCATTGAGTCTTAGTAAATGTTAAAGTAGGCCATTTAACGTTACTTGCTGATATTTAATCTTTTGTCATAGTTAGAACTGCAAAAAATACATGAATAGATCATTAATAATGCAATAAAGTTTACTATAGTAGATACAAAATATCTACTAATGAAATATGGTTTATTTTGTGTATTAAACCGTGATAGCCTACTGCTTGGCACTTTAATACTTTAGTTGGTATCATGTCGCAAGATATCTTAATGGTACCGTGACAATGCTTGTCTTCTGCATCCAGAGGAAATGCTTCCTACTCATCATGGCACACTTCAGGAATCAAATAAAAGTTCATTTTCATCTGAGATAAATGTACATGTATTTTTTTCTATGTAAATAAACACGCGTTTATGCAGTTTATGATCATTAAACAGCTTTCAAAGTGAATGACAAAGCTAAGAGTTGTTTTCTTATACCCAGTTGCTGATTGCGACATTTGTTAAAATGATTGGTGTTCAAACTCATAATTTGAACAACATACAATAACCAAAAGAGCACTTTTAAGTTTTTTGTTTCTGTGTTGACTTGTTTTTATACCATTCGTTTTTTTAAATACATCCATGGTAAATTACACATGGACTATCTACAATAAGACATTTCACACTTGTGAACAAGTTTTCTACTCGATAAATTTGATGAATGTGGGGATTTTTCAAATCCGCAATGTCACACCAAACACTTTAAACCATTCATAATAGACATTGCATGTGTAGAAGGGATTTATCACGCAACAATATAAAAGAACTTTGTCCTGCTTAAAATGTTTGCCGAGACTGATTGAATTTCTGTATTTATGTTATGCATCTGCTGGTAATGGCAGTAGCTCAAATAGCCAAACACATAAGAGGATAATCCCATACTGCGTCCATACTTCATGAAAAGCATGTTCAATAGGGTTCTTTTAAAAGCTAGTCCATTTGTTTTTTGAATATGAAATAAGTAACCATGCGTCATGCTCAGTCGTTACAGGAATACCTCTGATTTGGCGTACTCAGTTTTGAAGTTTTCTGCAGTGTTGTTTGTTCACTTAGTAATAGTTATCTCACTAATCTATATCTAATTATTTAATCGTTCAAGTCTGAGTCATTCGGT
Source organism: Triplophysa yarkandensis (assembly GCA_033220385.1). Lineage (NCBI taxonomy): Eukaryota > Metazoa > Chordata > Actinopteri > Cypriniformes > Nemacheilidae > Triplophysa > Triplophysa yarkandensis. Next base: position 506,487 of record JAWHQN010000155.1, on the reverse strand, counting down.
GATGATGGAATGGTGTAGGTCTATGCCTGTATTTAAACAGTTTAGTTACTTAGTATAGTTCATATCTATATATCCATGATTAAATATTGCAATGTGTTTGGAATATATTATAGATTTATAGTGTTCATAATTTGGAATATTTTATAAATTTATAGTGTTCATAATTGGGGTATAATTATTATTATTATTATTATTTCTTCTTCTTCTTCTTATTATTATTATTATAAAACTAGCAGTTTATGGTTGGGGATCTTGTATAGAATTTTATTCAAAGTATTTAACAGAATATAAGTCCTGATCACAATATAATAACATTATGGAAAAAGACAATATGCAGTGCAATAGTTTTACTAACGATAACAAATACTGAAAATGAAATACTCATGCAATGATAATCGAAAGCATTCAAATATTTATTTTGAAGTTAATAGTTCATTTTTCAACAGAGATCATACACACAAGTTACAATGCAATCATATTTTGTTAACATTCAGTACTTCAATGATCCAACAATATTGTCTACACTCATTAATTATAATACATACAGTATTAAGGGTGCTTTTATCAAGTATTATGATCATAAGAACCCAGTATCGGCAAGTATAGAATCTCTATAAAGCTATTAAATATTAAGAATTACTTACAGAAAGATTTTAAAGAACAATTACCATATAAATAAAGAGATGAAAAATAATCATTATTGACAACTGCCTGATTAGTTTGCCAACTCACTCCTAGTATACTCGGGTATAACATCCATGTGAAAAGAACAGGCAGTCAGTCACTCACTCGTTCTATTTTTTCATGATTGACCCATAGCAACTTTGCAGGTAAAACATTTTTTCTAATGTATTCACTTTGTTTTAAGGTGCCTTTAATAGATGCAATGTGATTTTTGTGCGTTCAGAAGGCTGCACCACAAAGGGTTCTTTTGTAGGGTTGCCATGTTATTTTAAAATGGCCTTAGGCCTGTTGTTTGGTCTTAGTTCATAAAGCTTCGTACTCTAGGAATTCAAAGCGGTAAGTTGCAGATATGAGAGAAATCCTGGATCTCATTTAAAAGGGTTTCGTCTTGTCTCTGTAAACTGTTTTATTTGTGTAAAGATCTGACAACACCATCACTGGTGAAGGGTTCGTGAGAGAGGCTGGCCTTGTGTCAAATTTGCGAATAAGAGCTGAGGTGAGTGAGTGAGTGAGTCATCTTTTTATCCATCAAAGCACATTTGTATATATGTTAGATTAATATGAATGTAATAAAGAAAAAGGGTGTGTCAGATTTTTTCATTCGCCGGATGAGGATGAGGATGAGGATGAGGATGTTGACCCTAAACTTGTTTCCTGAGCTGTAAAAAAATGAAGACAAAATTTCACAAATTAAGTTTCAGGAAGTATCACTGATAGCACACATACCTCTGACAGCACCTACCAACTCATGTAGAACTTCAAATGAAGAACCATCATCATTCCATAGTGTTTATTTCATAGCCAATTTCATTATTTCATATTAGTAGGTAAACCTAACTATATTAATATTTTAAGGGTAGTTGCAGTAATAGTTACCTGATCCTTGGTTAGATCTGTCGCAGGTGTAAGACACGTTTAAATATTTGTGGATGTTAGGGCACTGATCAAGGTAAATTAAACTTGAAATATACAGTTTGCAACTGTTTCTTCCATTGCACCTATAATAAAAGTAGAAGTAGATGCCGGGATTACAATTTCTATCTTTACAATGGAAAGACTTGAAAATGTGATATTATATAAGTGATTTGCAATAGTACAGAAGTTTCAGGGTGTTCGTCTGGTTTGAGAAGCAATTGGAGGACGTGAGAGTTGCATTAGAATGCGGGCAAATCGTCAGATCTGTCCTTCCGTAGTTGGCATAGTGAATGGAAAGCTTGTGATGCTTAGCTGGAACAACACAAAACATTAGTGTTATTCGTTGAATTAAAAGATTTATTGTTAAAACACTAATTAATTCGTCTTAAAATTACATAGAAATGAAAAAAGTATTTTCAAGACTTACGGCAGCTTATGGTGTTCTTTTCACTTTGACAGATTTCAAAGGTTTCTGGGATTAAAGTAATGACAAGAGATAAAACACAGATGTGCCACTTAGACCGCAGTTACAGTAACTGCAGTTTTACAGTAAAAAGATCATCTAATATTTTAATAAAATAAGAACGCACCACAGCTGATCCCTCCACAGTTAGGTGGTTCCTCGGCTAAACCTTGATACAAACATTTATGCATGGATAAAAATCAACACTACTGCATTTATTCAACTTTCAGACCAAAGAATTCTTAAATATTCATCATTTACTCATACTATGATTTTTGTGCATAGTTTATGATAGCAGCATAAAAATTTCATCTTACCATGTTGGCAGAATAGCATAAGCACTGAAAAATACAAAGAGAAAAAACTTTCTTACTTCTGTTAAAATAGTTGAAAGGATAGGTAGACCCAATGTGAAAACTCTTTCATGAATTGCTGCCCTTTTACATTTGTTCCAAATATGTATAGATGTATATGTATATCCAAAATATATAGATGTATATCCAAATATGTCTATGTACAGACAAAATTAGAAAAAATGTGTGCATGAAACAGTTTCTTGGATCCTATGGACTTCCAAACTAGAAAAAATTACAACGTCTCTCTTTAACTGTTTGCTTTCCGATATTCTTCAAAATATCTGATTTGTGTTCAAGGGAACAACGATATGTAAACAGATTAAGAACAACTTAAAGGTAAGTAAAAAATGACAGATTTGTTTTTTTGCATGAATCGTTCCTTTAACAAAAGTATTAGTATTAAATAAGCATAAATGTAAAATGGCATTAAGTTTCTGTGCAGCTCGACATACTCACAGGTAATAAAGGTCAGCTCTTGTTTCAGCATGTTGAATAGCTCTTGTTGCAGCAGATAGATAAAAAGATGACGGCCTTCTCTTTATAAGTTCAAGACATTTACACAATCTTTATTGAAAAGTGGGTTTATATGGGTGGGACTACACCTCCAAAATCAAAGGGGCGGCATAACTTATAGGTGCATTAGGGGGGTGACGTAGGCCTGCGTGATGTAGACAATACGTGATGTATACAATGTATTGTCCATTCGAGACTTTTTATTTAAATATGTACAACATGTCTGAGAAAAAGAACACGGATATTATTTCTAAGGATGAAATAGATAATAAATGAAGTAGAGGATTTAACTTAAGTCAATGATGTATATTTTAGCACAAAACTTAAAACAGAATCTCTTCAATCTCAGATTTAAGCAATGCTGATTCAAAGTAAGAACAATTAATTGCACAGCCCAAACTTAAATACATTTTTGTGATATAATGTTTATAAGTTTCTAATTTTTGTGCCAGCATGTGTTTAAATAGGGAACATTAAAATCCAGAATTAGATTTAATTTGAATCTAATTTCATTAAGATATTGACATAATGTTAAATAATGAGCTATTGTAAAAGTGTAAAATAAAAATACTGTAAATAATGTTCTAAACAATTAAATTGCACAGAATATTATCAAGCTTTTAACTTTATTATTTCAGGACATCTCATTATATACCGTTTGCTGCTTAAAAGGTTTGATGAAATAAATAAATGTTATTCCTTAAAATAGAGTTTATTGCATGCTGCGTTTAATAATAATAATAATAATAATAATAATAATAATAATAACGAGATTAATGAGAAACAACGTCGTATGATTTGCCCATGCGCAGTGTGGGCAGGATTCCGCATTCTAGCGACACCTGCAGGTTAAGTTGTGTAAATGCAACAACAATTTTGTAAAAATTAATTATAGGACTAATAAACAGTTTTTATCAAACAATACAATACTATAATATGGATATTATATCATTTAATCATGTGTGTGTCTGTATTTCTATGACTTGTAGGTTTTTGCTATTCTTCATTCTATTCAGATATTATAACAAACAACTTTTACTAACTAACCATATTTGTAGCTGAATAGTAAAAGAGGATCTAGAATTGCCTGGACAAGAACTAGTTGCTTTTACACCAATGTGCTTTGTCCCGCTGGCTACAGCACACATGGACGGTTAAGTCATCAGTTTTCTGTAATGAGACGCCAGTGATGACGTCTGGATTGAGAATGCTTTATTTCCAGTCTTTGGCTTTTTACATAATCTATTTAACTGCGGCTGCTGTCCTTTTGACAGATCAAACTTCTGGAATATAATAGAAACAAATGACCAACTGTAGACCACATCCAACACGACCAAGCAGATTTATGTGAACTCAAACTGGTTAAACTGTGCATCAAGTGAGTCTTTTGTATTTAAAACCAAGCCTATAGACCATGCATCCAATAAAAACACTTAATTGCCTCACAATTATTGCCTTGACATTATTTACATTTATTCATTTAGCAGACACTTTGATATAAATCAACTTACAAGTGGAAGAGCAAATGGGTGCTCGAGAATTAAACCTTTTGCTTACAAGTCCAACTCTCTGACCACCAGACCATAATTCTACGGTTCTATCAGTGCTTTCAGCAGTTTCGAAGAATTGAGCCTCAAGGTTTTTGCATTTTATACAGCAAATATGATATGGGATTCAAATCTCTTGCTAAATTCTGAATATACTTATTGACTTATAATAATAAGGTTCAATCAATTCAAACATTACTGCAAGCCATCATGTTCCAGCAACACAAGAACGTACCTTAATATTTTATATATTCTTCCATTTTCTTTGTATCTATTTGTATCTACAATTAGTGTTGTAATAATGTGTTTACATTAGTAAAGTTACATTAACATGCTTTTATAACAATTATTTGATATTTTAGCATGCATAACTTTCAAACACTACAATAATCAAGGATTTTGTTACATTGTCCACACCAATTACCTAAATACATATGCATTCATATCAGCTATTATAGAAGTTATGTTTAATCTAATGAGGAAAGCATGATAGATAATAACCTCATGAAGAATAAATAAAGCTGAAGATTTCCTTCCCAAGGTCCAGTAAAAGACATGTTTTCAGATGTGTAGCTGTTTTTATTGACGGCAGTCAGACTCTAAATTGAGAAACGAGGGAAGACAAATATATGAATTTACAACGTCACTTATAAACCATAAAGCATTAGGCAAATAGCTCAATACAATTCGATCTAGAGGCTAGACGGATGTGGTTTCATCAACGACACCAACACGATAGCTATAAAGATTGAGTTCTGCAACATCCTCTTTATAATAAGCAATAACAAAATCTCTCAACTAAAAATACTCACATGCTCTTATACGCAAGAGTAAAACACCGCCAAATATTTGTGGACACTAGGGCACTGATCGAGGTAAACTAAACTTGAAACATACAGTTTGCATTCAGATTTGTCTTTGCACCTAAGGAGAAGAAAAAAACAGATGTTGGGGTTACAAAGGAAACACTTAAAAATGTTAAACAATTCTGATGTGTGATTGTTCAGCGATAGTACAATAGATTCACGGTCTTGGTCTGGTCCGATATGCACAGGGAGGATGAGAGAGAAGTGTTAGAATGAGGGCAAGTAAACGGATCCGTCCTTCCATAGTTAGCATAGTAGACCGAAATCATTTGACCCATAGCTGAAATGACACAAAACAGGTCGGATACCATTTGCTGTGGTATTTTGTTCACCATTGAGCGATACGGGAGAATCAGTTTAATAAGCAGCAAAATAAATCTTACCACAGGTGATGGCTTTCTTCTCATATTGGCAGATTGGAATTATATCTCGAATTTAAGTACAGAGAAACATGTAAGTTATTGACACAACATGAACCTTTCATGTAAAAATGTTCAGGTATTTATAAGTGGACACAAGTACTCACTACACGGGAGAACGCCACAAACGAGAGGCTCGTTTAAACCTTTAAAAGAACAAAAGTGCAAACAAACTGTTATCTGATGGAATGGAACAGACTAAATATACATGCAGAGATAAATAGTATTTAATAGGACATTTTTGATTAAACATTTTACATTGTGAAAATGTAGACTCGACCTTGCATAACTCACAAATATAGGACACATTCAGATATTTGTAAATTCCAGGGCAGGCGTCTTTGAATATGGAGTTGCTCACCCCTTGTGAACATTGAGTTTTCCTATCACATCTAGGACATAAAAAATAAATGAAATTGTAAAAAGTGAATACAAATAAAAACATAGAAACACATTTTTACTTACACTCCCGCCAAAGTACTGGTGACATCAAAGTAGCAGTTGTCATTATTGAGTTGAGTTGCTCCTAGAGCAAAACTTCCAGGACAGGCTATTTTATTCGTACGGCCATAATTAGCTGCAATCACTTTAATGATGCCTTGAACTGTTGATAAATCACAGATCGCGAACACGATGATGTTTAAAAGTAATTATTATTTGTGATTTCAAATCTTTATTTGAAAAAAAAACGTAAGAAAAACAATGTCACAAAATAAAACAGAATACTAACCACAGGAGGGTTCAGCGGGAGTGCTTCCCTCACCGGCGATGTGGTGCAATATTTGGACCCCAGAAGCTAGAAAAAATTGTACAAGCAATTTTGTGAATTAAGATGCCACTGTAGTCGTATTCTTTTTTTAGACAGATTTTGAAACATTTGATCTGTGTTGTATTTGTATGATTTATTGCTCACCATGATGACAGGGAAGCATTAACACTAAAAAGAAATACAAAATGAGTTATTTTAACATCGATGCGTCACATTTTCATATTTAAGTGGATAATAAACAAACAAATAAATAAACATGAATTCTGCTGCCGAATCACATATCTAGGTAAAAGATATTAGGTTCATGTTTAGAAACAAATCAACTTACGGAATATGATATATGTGAGCTCTGGTAGCATATTGAATGTGCAGATGGATGAATAGATAGTCACTGTCTGAGGATACAGGCATTGATCATCCCTTTATTTAAAATAGGCTGAAATGGGTAGGACTAAATGTTATAAAATGACATATATGGGTGCGACTTAACATTTCAGCTGCGTGTCAAAGGGGTTTATCTGTGGGATGAGTTTCAAAAGTGACAAGGACAACAACACACAAGAAATAGACCAAAAATAATGGGTTTGCATTTGAAACCAATTTATTGAACAGCTATAGTTGGTTATTTTAGGACAGAACAAACGTAACCACCAAAGAGAAAAAACACCTTGATACAGAATAATTATAATACTAGCTGTTATACCATAGCATGAGACTGATAATTCTTGCAATTAAATTCAAAGGAGGATATTTATCTGTGTTTTATTAAGAAGAAACTGAATTTTAATTTAATCAGACATTGACAGATACATAAATGATTCATAATGGTTAAAATTATTTAGTGCAAATCGGCCTTCGTAAAATGTTTTTGAATCACCCGATGAGATCTCATGAAGAATGAAACAATCTTCTCCCCACTGAATGGATCCCAGGAATATAGATGTGCGGATGTTTACATTAGCAGGTTCATCCCTCACTGGGAAAAAAACCATTATATGTTTGAACAAGGAAAGACAGTATAATGCAGCTTACATTAAGCAACACACTGAAACAGTATTACAAAGAAAGTTGTTTATCAATGATTAGCTTCATCCTAGTAATGTGTCATACTAACACTGCCTATGTTTACGAATACAAACAGAAAATAAAAATACTCACATGATTATTGACAACTGTAAGATACCTCCAAATATTTATGGATCTTAGGGCACCGGTCCCTGAACTGTTTATTTGAAGCATTAAGGACACAACGTCCCTTTCCATTACACCTATAGAAATACAAAGCAGGTGCTGGTTTTAGATTTACATTATTCATTTTAAAATGAATTAACTTTAATTAAAGGGTGTATGGTTTTTCATGAGGATGCACAGCAGTGATACCGGCTCTGCAGGTTTCTGGTCTGAGATGATATGCATATGGACGACATTGCTTTACGATCTTTGTAAGGGCATGTCACTTTATCTGTCCTCCCATAGTTAGCAGAGTGAATGTGAAGTCTGCGACCATGATCTAAAGCATCATAAACATGTAGGAAAGAGGTTAGTCGTATTAAAGTGTTATGAACTTTTTTGTGATAATAGTGTAAAACGCATCAAGAAAATGAGAAATAAATCTCACCACAGCTGATGGCACTGCTTTTGTCTTTACATATTATACTTGTCTCTAGGTGATAATGGAGATAAGCAAACAATAGTCAATTATGATCCAATCTTAGTAACCAAACTGTTCGCAAGTTTTCAATCTTAGAAGAAGCACCAGAATGTAATTTGTCTCACTTGGAGGCGGTGGAGGAGGTCTTGTGTCACACTCATAAGAAACATTCAAGTATTTGTAAGTTCCATGACAAGGGTCGGTGAAAACTGTATTGTCCACAACAACAGAGCAACTTGTTTTTCTGTCACATCTGTTACAAAAAAAGCAATGAATACAATGAAGATATTAAAAGTATTTGCATGTAGCATGCTAATATTTTTGTTGATATTTAATCATGTTTGGTGTTCTTACTCAGTGAACAACACACTTAAGGAGGTGCTTTGAGTGCAATGGGTATTTGAAAGTTGTCCAAAAGGTTTTCCAGTGGAGCAAGCCACTTTGTTTGTTCGCCCGTAATTGGCAGAAAGTACCTTAACGGTTCCTTGGTCTGGAGACATATTGTAAAATGCTTTTGTTATTAATCTATATTTTGTTGATGAATTAATAATAATATTATTATTGTTATTCATAATAATAATATTAATTAAACAATAAAACAAAAGTAAGAAGAAAATTAAGAGAACTCACCACAGCTAAGATGTGCAGTGTCTGATTCACAGGTAAGCAGATTTTTTGGGGGAGGTAGTAGAGAAGGTGGAGGAGGTGGTGGAGGAGGCGGTGGTGGAGGAGGAGGCGGTGGAGGAGGCGGTGGTGGAGGAGGAGGCGGTGGAGGAGGAGGAGGCGGTGGAGGAGGCGGTGGTGGAGGCGGTGGAGGAGGAGGAGGCGGTGGAGGAGGCGGTGGAGGAGGAGGAGGCGGTGGAGGAGGAGGAGGCGGTGGTGGAGGCGGTGGAGGAGGAGGAGGCGGTGGAGGAGGCGGTGGAGGAGGAGGAGGCGGTGGAGGAGGCGGTGGAGGAGGAGGAGGCGGTGGAGGAGGAGGAGGCGGTGGAGGAGGAGGAGGCGGTGGAGGAGGCGGTGGAGGAGGAGGAGGCGGTGGAGGAGGCGGTGGAGGAGGAGGAGGCGGTGGAGGAGGAGGAGGCGGTGGAGGAGGAGGAGGCGGTGGAGGAGGCGGGGGAGGAGGCGGTGGAGGAGGCGGGGGAGGAGGAGGAGGCGGTGGAGGAGGAGGTGGAGGAGGAGGCGGTGGAGGAGGCGGTGGAGGAGGAGGAGGTGGAGGAGGAGGCGGTGGAGGAGGCGGCGGTGGAGGAGGAGGCGGTGGAGGAGGCGGCGGTGGAGGAGGCGGTGGAGGAGGAGGAGGCGGTGGTGGTGGAGGCGGTGGTGGTGGAGGCGGTGGAGGAGGCGGTTGAGGAGGAGGCGGTGGAGGAGGAGGAGGCGGTGGTGGTGGAGGCGGTGGTGGTGGAGGCGGTGGAGGAGGAGGCGGTGGCGGAGGAGGTGGCGGTGGTGGTGGTGGTGGAGGCGGTGGTGGTGGAGGCGGTGGTGGTGGAGGCGGTGGAGGAGGTGGAGGCGGTTGAGGAGGAGGCGGTGGAGGAGGAGGCGGTGGAGGAGGAGGAGGCGGTGGTGGAGGAGGCGGTTGAGGAGGAGGCGGTGGCGGAGGAGGTGGCGGAGGAGGGGGAGGTGGTGGAGGTGATGGTGATGGTGGAGGTGGTGGTGTAGGCGGTGGTGGAGGAGTTGTTGTGACACACTCATAAGAAACATTCAGGTATTTGTAAGTTCCAGGACATGGGTCAGTGAAAAACAAATTTCCCACAGATATAGAACAATTCTGCTTTCCATTACACCTGTGACCATAAAAATGAAGCAATGAATACAAAATAGATTTACAGTACAAAATATTTGCATATTTTTTATATTAATGCAATTTAGATATTTAATATATCTTACCGAGTGGACAACTTATCTAATGAGGTAATCTGATTGCAATGGGTATTTGAAAGTTGTCCAAAAGGTTTTCCAGTAGAGCAAGCCACTTTGTTAGTTCGCCCGTAATTGGCAGAAAGCACCCTGATGACTCCTTGGTCTAGTGAAGAATATTAACATTGTTGTTTGCTCATTATAATGTTTTGTTGGGAAATTGTAATTGTACTAAATAAAACCTTGAGAACTAACCACATGTGATATTGGCTGTTTTTCCCTCACAGGAAATGAGGTCCACTGCTTTGACACCTAGAGTAAAAAACAGATATTTAAACACATTTAACCACAGAGTTATTTATACGAGTAATGTGTATTATTGTCATTGGCACATAAAATCATTGCTTACCATGTTGACATAGTAGCAGCAACACTGTATCAAAAAATTAACCAGAGTATCAATAAACACAAATTCAACCTCATAACTGGACATTTTCTATTTTAAAACAGACAATCAGACTTACATGTAAGAAAGCTTAGCCTGGGTTGCAGCATGTTGAATGTTCGGACAGATGAAGAGATGAAGGTTATTTATAAGGGCAATCCCGAAACCAATTTCTTCATTGACAAGCCTGAAACCGTTGTAGGCAAACATAAAAAAATAACTTTCTTTATTTAAAAAGGGTTTGGAATGGGTGGAACTCATTTTTAAAAATTATAATAACCTGCCCCTATAAAAAAAGAATAATAATATCGTTAATGTTAATCATGCCAACCCAACAAAACTTGGCATGTGATTAAAAGGGTATAATGTTCTGATTTACTCAAATATTGTGTTAAGACAAAAACTCAAAATGTTAGGACGTTGCACACAGAGGCACAATCTCCTTTTTATTTGATTTTTGGATTATCCAAAAATTCAAACTTAGACCTAAGCTTTAATGTTTTAAATCTTTATTTCACTAATACTTGAATTTTATTGAATATTGAAGAAAATTTCATAGAAGTTAATTAAAGGGCTCAATTCATATGAACACAACTTTTGACTTAAGAATTGGTTCAGTATTTCCTTACAAGGTATTCTAATTCTAACATATATTGTGTACATTTTTCAGAATATGTTACCATCTGATAACCAAGAACTTGGCTTAACCTTTGTAAAAAGAAAATTTTCAAACATACAGAATGAGGAGTTAAGTTGAAAAACAGCTTTTTTTAAACCAGTTTTTACTGTGCATTTTCAAGAATAAATAAACAAGATACCTTTAATTTTTCACACATATATGTAAGTATATGTACATATAAACAATTCTGTAACACTTTTATTAGTCATTGACAGCTTTATAACCTGTCAAAGAGATGTTTAAATCATTATATGAATCATGGTTAAATGATCGTATGCCAAGCACATCTTTGTACCAGTGTTATATAAAAGCTTAGGAACAAATGAAAGCCCTGCATGGACACTCACACACTTCTGATTTTCTCAATGTTTAATGAAAATATTTATTTTGATTCACATAAGACATATTCTTCGCTGCATTCCTGTAGGGTGACATGGGAGTGAAAGTGGAAGAAACTGTGTGAAATGTATACATGCATGAATGTCCATATAAAAGATAAAAAAGATACAGTAACACATGTCGACTAACATGGTATGTTGACGGGCAGTGAACAGTCTGCCACACAGATGGAAACAAGACAGAAGCAATTAAAGTGTAAACAGCTTCACCGGGTTATCCAGCTGTACGAGTTACACAAGTTGTCTTTTGTCACTTTTAAGACAAATCAAAAGGTGTTGGTTCCTCAACATGATGTCTATGATTTACATATAAGAAAACATCTCTCGAGTTCTTCTTTGAGTTTTCTATTTATTTGCTCAAATAACTTGTAGTGTGGAACTCTGGTCCGCCTTTATTTCATTTTACTCCACCTTACTAACTTTATTTTTCATTTACAACCTCTTGCAAACCCCTAAATAAGCTGCCATCAACTTTCATATTTAAAGTCAAAGTCTGATCATCCAAACTGCCATATTTACAGTGCAAATAAATAGAATTCTAGAATTATATGTCCAGTTATTTGTCCTTTATTTATTTTACACCATTATGAATGCATTTGAGCAAATAAACTTGCAGAAAACTCAACACAGAGCATCTGTGTAGGCTATTTTCACCACCAGAGGAGGCTGCAAGCTATGCTGAAGATGAAGAACTTAACCTGGGTGTTTGACATCCTTTCTGCCATAACAATACTAACATTTCCACATGTAAAGCATGTGAGTTAAAGTGCAACTTGAAAAAAAAAAATACATGCAATATTCTTGTGCTGAAAATGTGGGGGTTATTTGAAAAAAGCTTAAAAAATGAATGACAAGAGTACACAGAACAGGAATAAAGTGTTTGCATTTAAGCTTTTTAATTGATAATATATTGCTAAGGATTATAAGGACAGAACAGAAAACCTCTTTATACAGAAAATTTTGACTCACTTGACAACCGATCAATCTTTAAATCAATCTTTAAAAACTGATTTCTTTATGATGTGTAATAAAACATGCAAGCATTTTGTAGTTATTTAGATTGTTGTAGATTCTATTTAATTATTAATAAAGGCTGAAAGTACAGAAACTTAGGAATGAACTATATGAAGTCTATTAAAATCCTTTGGTGAATATTTTGAACCTCATGATGAAAAATTAAGCTGATGATTATCTTTCAGCTCAATAGATGGTACAAAATAAGATATGTGCAGATGTGTCTGCTCTATACTACATTTTTGGGGGAAAAACATAGAAAACCATTACATTATATCAGATCATAAACTTTTAACATATATCATTATTTATGTACAATAGATTGCTGACAATAATCATCTGGTTCTAAATGTTAACGTTTTTTATGTTGGGATAGTTCACCAAAAAATAAATTATAAATAAATCACTCACTCTCTAGTTGTTCCATATCTGAATAAATGGCTTTTTGTTTTTTTCAGAGAAAGATATATTAACAGTTACAGTTCTTGGACCCCATTGACTACCACAGTAGGAAAAATGACAATGGTAATCAAAAGTGCCCCAGAACTTCATTCTTCATCATACACAAATCTCTTTTGTGTTCCAGGAACAAAAACTATAACATATTTGGTTTTAATCCAGTAGTCATTGGGTCCAGAAACAGTAACTTACAAACATTCTTCCAAATATCTTTCCCGGAACAAAGTATGTAAATATGACATTTTTTTATTTTGGTGTCAACTATACCTCTAAATCATGACTTGATGTGATATCTGATCCGTTAAAGTTAAAGTTAAAGTTAAAGAAAAAAAATACTTACATGGCTATTGACAACTGTAAGACAGCTAAAGGTATTTATGGATACTGGGGCAAAAAAAAGAAAATATCAATTTCAATACAAATAATTTCACATTTTAATATCGTGAAGCTTTAAATATGTTTATTTGTTCTTTGTGAGTGTTCAGCACATTGGCTGTGGTGCTTTGACTGCCCTGAATATTTGAGAGCTGGCTGGCTGGTTTTCCATTACAGCACGTTGCGCTGTCTGCACGACCATAACTGGCGGAAAGCACCTTAATGGATCCTTGTGCTGGTGATCATTTTATTTTCAATATAATGCATAATTTTGAAATGTTTTTATAATACTTTATTCTAACATAGGAGAATAACCGAACATAACATTGAGAACTAACCACGTGTAAGACTGGCGGTTTCTCCCTCACAGGTGATGAGGTCAAGCGCTTTGACACCTACAGAGATCAATTTATACACATTTAACTTGTGAAAATGAAACTGTGCTTATAAAATATTAGTAATAAGTGTGAATGAGCACAAATGTAACTAAATCACATATCAGCATGCAATGTTTCCTGTTGTAAAACTACTCCTCAGACTTCAGATGCCCTCTGTGCAGCATGTTGAATGTAGATTAACATTTCTGCTGATGAAGACTGATCGGAATTCTTATTTATATACACAAACCTGGAACCAGACGATAATATCATGCCAAAAACCGTCTGAAACTGAAAACATTTTGGTATTATTTTAAATGGGTTTGGAATGGGTGGAACAAATTTTTTACAAATTCCAAACCTTTACATTATTTGAAAATGTTAATCCTGTAGAGATTAAGAATGTTGCCATGGTTAAGTATTAAACTGTTTACAGTAAATGTCATATGATTGACTGGGATAATTGCAAAAACCTAATTTTTTAAAGATAATTGCAAAAAAATTGGGTAAACTTAGCCAAGAATATAAACGGTTTTGTATTGCTGGGAACATAAAGTCTTAAAAAAGTTTTTTAACAGGAAACTATACTTAGAATGGAAATGACTTCTTTCCCAAGAATGTAAATTATCTTCATGCTATACTGTACATTGTTATACACAGTGACTTACATTTTTAATCAAATAAAAAATCATATTCACCTATGATGGCATAAGAATGAGAAAAATTATGAATTTCATTCTGCACTTCTTAAAGAAAATGTCCTAAAATACCCCTTTAAGCAACTTAAAGCACTAAAATGCACAGGTACACACATATATATCTATAATAATATATGTTTTTTCTTTTTCATGTCATTTCTCATTGAGAAATGATCAGGTTTACACTACCAGTCAAAAGTTTTGGGACACTTGAGTAAAATGTTTATCATTACTTTAATAACAAAAAAGACTTTTCAAATGAATGACTTTGACTGAATATTGAAGAGAGAACAAAATAACAGCGCAAAATAGACGGGTACACTTTAAAATTCTTTTAAAAGCATATTAAGGTGAGACCTAAACAAGCTGCTTGATAAAATGTTAAAAAATATTTCTTATCAATATGTGACCAAACCAAAGATGTTTTATTAGTAATATACATGTTATATTTGAACAAAATGATCAAATATAAAATGTTTTATTTTCTTTGTTCATTTTTAACTATCAGCCATAACATTATTCCAATAGTTCTCTTAGTTTTAATTTATACTTTTGATAAAAAAAGTATTATTATTTCAAATTGTGCAAAAATGAATGCATAAGTGAGTGTTTCAAAACTTTTGATCTGGATGTTCACTTAACTTTCCAGATATAAAACAAACATAGTATACTATAAAATTGTTGTGTCAAACACTTAATATGAAATTTTACTCATTATTATAAGCAATTCTACAACAAACAAGGGGGTTTAGCCCTCAGTGAAATGTCTTCTGAAACGTCGTATATCAAATGCTCCTTTAATAACTGTTATAAAAATGTTGTGAGATTGTGTGGAATAATTACGGATACTGTAACAATTCAGTTACCTGTAAGCACATCAGCTTTAGACATCATTACATCTCTATGTCAAGAAACACTTTAGAATTTAAAGCACAAAATACAAATACAGTTTTCCATCCTTTCAAATAAACTATATCTTCACTTTCAAGAAACAACACACAAAACCATTCTTAATTAAAAAGAAGGTGTTTTTTAATAAGTAAAATTTCACAAATTTTGAACGTATTTAAAAAAAAATATTTTTAATAGCTTGTGTTCTTTTCTAGTTGAGAAACGGATTTTTAACCTGTCTTTACTAAGAGAATATGGTGTAAATGTTTATTTTTAGTTATTTAATTGTTTTAATTGTTCAAGGAAGTAGAACATGAAAGTTAACAAAACAGACAATAAATTAGTGATTTACTGGCAAGTTTTAAAAAAAGAAATAAACAAATATAAGTGCAGCATTTCAGCTGTGACGCAAGGGGACTCCTTTGTTAACCCATCAGACAAGACACATGGAACAGACCAAGATAAGTTGCATTTGATAGCAATTTATTGAACATGTAAGATTGTTAAAGAACCAATAGAAAGTAAAAGAGTGACTTAATCAAGAAAAACAACCATTTTTTGTTTCATAGCCGTTGATCTAATATGAGCATTTTAAACTTGTATCAAACAGACGGTTGGGTTATTAATGTAAAATGTAATCACAAATACGCTGACAAAGACCTCTCGATCCAAAAGACTGTTGTTTTGACAGTCGGGATGGTCCCTCACACTCATACGTCACACTCAGGTATTTGTAAGTTCCGTAACAAGGGTCAGTGAAAACGTTGTTGTCCGCAACAATGGAACAATTCTTTTTTCCATCGCATCTGTGTCAAAAGAAGCAATTAGTAAAATAATAAACGTTTTCATAGAATTTTTTCTATTTCATAGAATATCTGTCATGTTTTTAACTGTTCTTACTGAGCAGTGATCATGCTTAGGGTTGTACTCTGAGTACACCGGTCATTTGTGAGCTCTTCAGCTGATCGTCCAGCAGAGCAGGTTGTTTGGTCTGTTCTTCCAAAATTGGCTGAGATCACCTTAATGGTTCCCTGGTCTGGTTATAAATGAGTTTTATTAACATTTAGGTTTTGATGAGACGTAAGAAAGAGTGTTAATAATGAGACTAACAACTGAATAAAACATGGAGAACTAACCACAGGTGAGATTGGCAGTTTCTCCCTCACAGGTGATGACCTCTTCTGCTTTGACTCCTTCAGAGACAAACATCAATTTATATACGTGTATAATTTATGGAGCTATCAGAAAGAATTCATGTGAAATGTTTTAACTAAACTGTGAAAAATAAAACCAATGCTTACCATGCTGGCAAAATAGCAGCAACACTGAAAAATAAAACAACAAAGATGAATGTACACACATAGAAGTGTATGAATTAACTTGATTTCATAAAATCTTTTCTGTTGTGAAACAATAAATCCGACTTACAAGTTAGAAAGTTCAGCCCTCGGTGCAGCATGTTGAATGTAGATGAACAGATGGACGAAGCTTTCCAATGATGAAGAATAATCTGAATTCTCCTTATTTATAGAGGCAAACCTTAAACTTAAAACAATTCTGTTATTAAATTTAATAGGTTTGGAATGTGTGAAATTCATTGGTTTAAATGCCACACCTTTACATTATTTGAATGGATAATCTTGTGGACAAAAGAATGTTGTAACATTTAATTATATCCGTGAGAATTAACGGTTAATGACTGTAACTGTTATATGATTGTTAAAACTTTCTGTAGCCACACCTAAAAAACCTTTTTGGACAATTGAAAATGGTTAGAAACAAGAATTTTTTCAGTTTTTTTATTAAAATTGGGAACAAAGTTCTAGCAATATAAATGATGTTTTTGCCTTTTACAATAAGAAACATGTAAAGTACCATGTTAGAAGTGCGACTGCTGGAATTGAGTGACACAAATAAATGCATACACAAACAGGAAAGCATGAAGAGGAATAAGATGAACTATCATTTTCATTCTGCGCTGTCAAAAAAAACGAACAAAAGTTGTTTCAAAATGTAATTAGGTGTGTTGTGGCCTTTCCAGTCTAGTGTCTGTCGGATTTGAATAAAAATCAAACCTCCGGAAAGACAACACTCTTCAAACAGCAATTTGAAAGACAAGCGTGACAAGGCACATGAAAACTGTTATAAAATTGTATCATGCTGTTTTTTTGTTGCATTATGA
Source organism: Triplophysa yarkandensis (assembly GCA_033220385.1). Taxonomy (NCBI): domain Eukaryota; kingdom Metazoa; phylum Chordata; class Actinopteri; order Cypriniformes; family Nemacheilidae; genus Triplophysa; species Triplophysa yarkandensis. The sequence continues at coordinate 488,938 of JAWHQN010000155.1, read as the reverse complement.
TAAGGAAATATTGTCTCTTAAATGACTATAGTGGTAGAACAAACTCTTAACTGTATGAATTGTACTGATGCTTCTATCAAAGCAGCTTTTATGGGGGCTGGACTCACATATTGGTTTCCGAGTCGGGGCACAATATCCTTCTGCATTCCTGTTTTATGGCATACTGTACGCAATGTTTTAATCGAAGCCTGGTTGATAACACGAAACGATTTTATACGACTTAAGTCACCCAAGTATTGCTATGGCTGCATCAGCAAAAAGGTTGCCTACAACTGGTTCACAATTTATAACCACAATGTATACTAGAGATGATGTTATGTTGCTGGTGTTCTTGGCTGACATGTTGTGTCTCGTCACGGAAGTGTACAAACCACAATCTTTTTTTGTAGAAAGTTGCTAGGTTCAGTACATTTACATTACATTTACATTTAGTCATTTAGCAGACGCTTTTATCCAAAGCGACTTACAATAGTCGAGGAGACGATGAAGCGGTAAATAGCCGATACAACAATAGGTGAACAAGTGCTACAACAATGTTACCGAGTTACACAGAGAGAGAAGTTACAAAAGAAGGTTTTTTTTTTGATAGAGTGAGTAGTTAGAAAAGAAGTGAGTTAGTGAGTTAGGTGTAGCCGGAAAAGATGAGTTTTTAGGAGTTTTTTAAAGATAGAGTATTCCCTCTAACAGTACATCCACATTTTATCCATACTATCCCCACACATGCTATATAGAACAAAACACAACACCTGGTGTTGAGTAGGTTTAGTGACTTCCAAAAAGAGATCAAATTAAATTATAAAGGTTACAAAACACATTCAGGTCAACCATTGTGTCATAGATGAATAAAAAAGGGCTCTATGTGCTAACTGCTGACAACCAGCTGCTTATGACAGTGTACGCTTTATGGGCTACTAAGGACATTAAAGCATTAAACATGATTGTGTAGACAACCTTTATTTCTATTATACAAACTTCCTTTGCAAGTAACGTTAAATGCACGAAAATAAGGCAGGCGGAAATAAAACACAGCTGAGAGAATCTATGGGCTATTGTCAAGAGTTAAATAAGTTTAAAAAATGCAGATGAAGGCCACCGTCATAAAAACCTTGTGTTCACTACAACAACCTCCATGCCATGACAGTTATGGCAGAAATGAAAGAAAAGCCAAAGATTTAATATATATTATACAATATATATAAGTTTTTGTTAAAAGTGCACCAAAATCATCACAATTAAAAGAACCACAGTCTTAACTTTTATTTATTTGAAAGACTTCTGATCATGATTTCTATATAAAACAAACAAGTGAGCCATGGGATATTTAATAGTTTGTTTTCTTATCGTTTAATAGTTTTAATTGTTTTAAAGACGTAGACAATAGAATGCCAATGAAATGGTCAATAAATTAGTGTAATATTGGCAAGTATTTCTACATTATACAAACAGGTGAAGCATAACTTTTAATCTTTCATAACAACGTAACAAGCAGCAAACAAACAACCCAGTGTTTTCCAATTAAAATTAGTTTATTGAACAGATAAAGCTAATTCATTAGAACAGAAATCAAATTATCATTACCACCATACTACTTATTCATTGATATTCAGATGATTAACAATGGGTGAAACTAAGGATTAAAAATTTGCCTTCAAGTTGTCAAATGTATTAACATTACTTGAGTCTACTTAACAAATTTCATGAAGAAAGAACAGATAAAACAGTTTTCTTTCCTGCCCCAAAAGAAGATCACAGAAATTGAGATGTGCAGATGTTCAGGGCTCATCCTACATGGTGAAAAAATGGAATACAAAAATTAAGCTTGCAATGTTAATGTATAAGATCTGTTCAATTTAATTCTTCTGATAGAAGAGGAAATTCTCATTTTATGATGTCATTATGTCAAATTATGAAGTGATATTTATGATATTAAATGAAATCCACAAAGTTGCTTCAAAGAGAGATAAAAAAAAGACAAAAAATACTCACAAACTTTTTCACAACTGTAAGTCACCTCCAGATATTTATAGATGCCAGGGCATCGATTGGTGAACTTTGAATTCGAAGCATGAAGGTGACAATGATTCTTTCCATTACACCTAAAGAAATAAAACAGCTGCTGGGACTATGGTTCACTTTATTGTTAATTTAATATTACTTTAATTAACCCAAAATAATAACTAAAACAAGAGCAATATTATTGCAAAAGCATTTTTGTAAATGTGTGTATTAGAATACTGGTTTCGCAGGGTCTCAGTCTCAGAGGAGGTGCAGGTGGACGACATTGCTTTACGATCTTTGCAAGGGCAGGTCACTTTATCTTTCCTTCCATAGTGAGCAGAGTGGATCTGAAGTCTGCGACGGCCCTCTAAAACCACGAAAAAAACCCTTCATGACAGGCCAATGCCACACGATGTTTATATTTAAACTTTGATGATAATAACAAAAAGCAACATTTCAAATAAACAAAAACACAAAGAGAAAACAAAGAAATCGTACCACAGCTAATGGTGTTTCTTTCATGCTGACAGATCACAATTGTTTTTGGATTAGCTATAATGGATAAAAGCAAAAAATATCAGTTTCCGACCAACAACATTTACAAAGATTTTTGGTTATAATACTATTTGCTAACGTTTTGGATTTTGGAAACAGGTGTAGGAAACATTCAGGTATTTATAAGTCCCAACACACGGATCACCAAAAACTTTGTTAGTTGCAGAAATGGAACACGTCTGTTGTCCATTACACCTATTAAAACAAAAATAAAACACTCAATAGACTAAATAAGTCGAGATGTAATGGTTTTTAACTTTTCACTGTTCTTACTTATCTGTCACTATTCTTAAGGATTTGTCCTGAGTGCACTTGTCGTTTGAGACCTGGTTAGCTGGACGTCCAGTAGAGCAGATTGTTTTGTCTGTTCGCCCATAGATGGCAAATATCACCTTAATAGTTCCTTTTGCTGGAGATAATTATGTAAACAGAATAAAACGTTTACAAGACCGTAATACATATGACTGCAATAACTGAATTAAACATAGAAAACCAACCACAAATGGGCTGGGCAGTTTCTCCCTCACAGGTGATGAGACCTACTGCATTGACTCCTACAAAGAAAACCAGATATTTTATTTATACTATAAAGATACTTTTAAAATGTAATTTTTGCACATTTGACATTAAAAATCAGTTCATACCATGTTTGCACAGCAGCGTCAACACTGAAATAAAAAAAAAATGATTAATCAACATGAGATATATAGCTAAACCACATTTTAATATCAAATTAATCCAATTTCCATTTTTAATCATCAGACTTACAGGCGAGGACGGTCAGTGCTCGGTAAAGCATATTGAATGTGCAGACAGATGAACAGAGGGATGAATATAGAGACCGATCCAAATTCTACTTATTTATAATAGCAAACCCGAAACCAGATTTCAATGACACATCAGGAACCCTCTGGTTTATAAAGACAAACAGGAATTAACATAGTTAAAATTATAAATGGGTTGGAGTGGGTGGAATCCTATAACGTTTCCTTGTATAAAACAAGAACATTTCTTGAGGAAACAAAAGAAAGCTCAGGTAATTATTTACTTTAAGTAACTGTTAACAGTTAAGGTGCGAAAACCTCCTGCAGCCCTTCCTACTGGTTAAAAATGATAAGTATTAAATTGCAATATAAAATTTGAGGTAACAAAATGTTTACTAGTGTTACTATGTTAGAAATATTTACAGTGCAATGTTGGAATTGTTGTAGGCCTGGAGGCCTCAACAGCAAATCCATTTTGCATCGTATGTACTTAATAAAAATAATTGTATTTGTAGCATGCTTAATATGTTTGGTGGAACAGAGAGAAAGATATTTGGACAAATGCTTGAAAGAGTAACAGTTCTTTGACCCCTTTGTCGAAAATAGTAGGAAAATAACCATGAAATTCAAAAGAACCCAAAACCTTTTTACTGTTCTATATTCTTCAAAACTCCTTATTTTTGTCCAACAGAATTTAAAAAAAAAAGAATTTCTTTCGATTATGATAGACTTTATTTATTTTCCCCATAGAATCATTTGGAGCAGTTTTTGACCAATGGATGCATTAATGGTAACCTGTGCTGATAAAAAATATTGCCAAAAAAGTAACAATACCACGATTATGGATGTCATTTATAACACTTATTTTTATGATTTAACTGTGCTACAAGGTTTTAAGAACTTTAAGGAAAAGTACACCTACAAATATTTCACAACAGGTAATACAAGAGTCTGATTTACGGGTCAACTGGAATCTTGTTGGTAAAACTTGTCAGAGATTTCAGGAGCTTGCAAGGAGTAATGATAATTTGTTTATGGCCTATTTAAGTATATGATTGACTATTTTATGATTATTTGGATGCGTGAGCAAATACTTAGTGCATGTTAAGACATTTAAAACAGATTTTCAAACACAATTTCTGTCCATTTTATGATATGAGAACCTGTAGTCTAGAATCTAATTGTTTATATCTCCATTTATTTACAACTATTTCGGTTCACTCTAAAACAGTTTGATATTTTCTCTTAAAGACTGTACGCCAAAAAAAGCAACAAATACCAATATAATAGAAGCCCCAATAATAAAAACACAATTAAATAGTTATATTTATTTGGGTTTGGAACAGGTGTACTATTTTTTTTTTGTCAATGTAAGAGACAAAACTGGGTGCATGTAAAATTTACGTAATTATGTCCTGAAAAAATAAGAATTGACATGGGTACACCTAATGTATCCATTATAATCGCATTAAGAAAAAGACAGGTTTCAGCAAAGATAAACAATGAGAGGTGTTAACAGCTCTACCTTCCTATCAGATTGTCCAACTGGACAAGTTAAACAAGTAAATCAAAATGGAAAAATTTAAATAACAGAAAATAAAAATGTATTAATAAAGTATATTTGTGTATGAAACAAAGCAGTTCCTCAAAAATCCAAAACATGAATAGCACTAGTCAGCATTGGGTTTTGGAATTCTATAAAAGTTTAAAGTCAAGAACTGTTTTAACACAAACATTTAAAAAAACTGAGCTTCATTCCACAACTCTGATTTGTCTGATTGAGGTTTTATTCATGGTACGGCACTGCTATGAGGAGAAATGGAAGTGCTTCACTCAACAGGTATCAATGAAGCCCCTTAGAAACATCCCTTAGCAGAGTAAACTTACAAATGTGACAGTCAAAGACTTATTACAGGGAAAGCAGATCATGATTTCTCATCTTAAAACATAAGACTATATTCATTTATTAAATTTTTGCGTGGAAAGACTTTTATAAATGCATTACGGTACTGGAGGCCAGGCTGTATCATAAATCATGGCTGAAGGCCGTTAGGTCACAACGTGAAGCAGCGCCGTGATTTAATGATACAGCACAGCCTCTAATGCCTTATTGCGTAAAGTTTATTCAAATGTTAAGTATATAATTTATTCACATAACAAGTCTCATGATATATGGTGACTAATACTTAGACCAAACAATACAGTCTTGTGACCATGTACACCCATTATAAACAATTTACCTTGTTGCTTCAAATTTTCACTCTGGAAGAACTTGTAACTAATTGCCGAGTTTAAAAGACTGCCAGCGCACTTAGTTTATATGGTCTGGTATAAATGGTATTAGTAAACCGTTTTTATTTTCTGCATCACCAATGACAAGGCAGAAATTATGTGAATATTTTCAGAAGTTTCTACATTCTCCAGTAAAAGCAAATTATACAAGACAAAAATGGCACCGTGTAGCTTCCAAAAATGAAGACTGACACCATTCGTTTTCCAATGAATGCAATTAAAACGCATGCAAGTTGCCATAGCTTGCAAGTTACAGAGCTTTGGAAGAGAAATGTAACATCTCACAAACTGTTATTTTAATATATTTTCACTTTACCAGAGGCTACTGAGTAACTAAGACGACCTAGGGTCGCTTTTAACTTTCATGCACTTTACTATCAAGCACTAACAACTTAAATCAAACAATACATGAACTTGTCCACAAAGTATTTTTAGCTAACTGAAAGAATGTCTGGTGTCCTACATTTTGTAACACTATAAACACACCAAACAGAGAGTTTTAATTGAAAGCAATTTATTAAAGAGTTGCTTATGACATAAACCCAGTAGAGAAAACAAGACCAAAGGTAGATAATAATACCATCAAGCATACAGATGAAAAATGAAACTGAAAATTGACATTTTCATCCAAGAAATCCAGAGGTTCTGTTTGCTCAATTTATCCTACAATGAGAAAATTAAATTAGAAGTGAGAAAATAGGCTATTATACATCACATCTATATAACAGTTTTTATGAAAAACAGGAAGAAATTTTAGATATGCATCATCTGAATTTATCAATTATCAACAAAAATGATCATAATCTTCATTTGAAGTGACGTCCAAGCTATTAATTACATTAAAGTGGTTAAAGGGAGATATTTGAAATACTCACATGATTATTGACAACTGTAAGACACCTCCAAGTATTTATGGATCTTGGGGCACGGGTCACGGAACTTGGCATTTGAAGCATGTAGGACACAACGTCTCTTTCCATTACAACTGAAGAGATACAAATGAGCAGCTGGCATTGCATTAATGCTTTAAGAAACATTTAAAGACAAACTGAACATAATATTCATCTTATGTAAAGTCTAATTGTAATACCTGAGTTGGAGGTTTCTGGTCTGAGGGGATGTGCATGTGGAGGACATTGCTTCACGATTTTTCCAAGGGCAGGTCACATTGTCTCTCCTCCCATAATTAGCAAAATGAATGTTAAGCGTGTAACCAGGATCTAAAACGAAATACATTTTTATTAAAGATCCCATCTGATGGTAGGGTTTGAAGAATTGACTAAACCAATAAATCTTACCACAGCTAATGCTACTGGTTCGATCTTGACAGACTATGCTTGTTACTATTTTAAGAAAAAAAAAAGCGAAAAATTAGAGAAATTACAAATACTTGTTTTTATCCACCCAATGAGTGAGACATATTCATCAAGCCCTTAAGAATTACCCACAAACAGTTCTTGTAACAATTATTCGCTCAAAGTTGCGCTTCGTTTAATACAAAGCCTCAGACAATATTTAGTCCTATTCTGAAATTATGTTTATTTTAGATGATTGAATTAATTTAAGGAAAACATTGATACACATCGCAAATATAGAAAACGGGTTGTTCCAGCATTAAGGACTTCAAGAATATTATTGTTCCCTGCTAACTGAAACAACTTTATATTTCACTAAAATCCTTAAGTTTAAACAAAGGTCTATGCCTTGGTTTGGGATGAAAACAAAACTACTTCATTGATGTTAAAAAAAAAAAATGTAGCATTATGTATGTGACATTTCTTTGACTTGAATCGCCAAATGTTGACATGTGCTACAATTGTACTAAAACCTTCTCACAGTAAGGCTGACATTTTCACAGAATTGCCCCAAAATACCCCACAGGGACATTACATTCAATCCTTTGAAATTGAAGACTAAAATGGCAATTTGAGAAGCCTGATAAATGCACACCCTATTCTGTAAGAAGGGACACGAGAACTAGTTTAATGCAGAACTCACTTGGTGGTAATGGCGTCAAAGCAACACATTTATAAGATACATTCAAGTATTTGTAAGTTCCAACACAAGGGTCAGTGAAAGCCGCATTGTTCACAACAGCAGAACAACTGGTTTCCCCATTACATCTGTGACAAATAAAATAGTCAGAACAAATACAAATATAACTTGCATTAAGCATCTTCAAATGTCATAGCTTTATAAAGATGTTAAGAGTTCTTACGTAGAGGTCAGAACATTGAAAGGTGTAGTAGTGATAAGACAGTCAGTATTTGTAAGTTGATCAGGTGGTCTTTCAAAAGAGCAAGTTGTTGAGTCCAAACGTCCATAATCAGCTGAAAGCACTTCAATGACTCCCTGTGCTGTTGACAAAGTTTGAAATAAGGTTTTCAATTACTTTAACACATATATACATATATGGTCTTAATCCTTAAACTGCATGCACACATCAACCAATTTTTGAGTACTCACCACAGCCGAGATGAGCAGTCTGTGATTCACAGGTCACTAGATTTACTGTTGTACATCAAATCAGAGATGAACAGCATGTTAGATGAGATTAAACAGTGTTGCACAGAGATTTTCAATTGGCCAATTTGAGGATGGGCAATCTCTTGCATTTAATTTTTTAACTAAACTTTAACACATGTGGCTGTCAGTCGTCCTACATTTGTATAGATATTTTTATACATGTGAAACAGATCTATGTCATAAGCCTCTTATTTAAAAATCGTCTATCTAAATTGAAGGCTCAGTTACAAAACTCACTTGGAGGAGGTACTGGTACATGACATTCATAAGACACATTCAAGTATTTGTAAGTTCCAACACAAGGGTCAGTGAAAGCTCCGTTGTTCACAACAACTGAACAACTGGTTTTCCCATCACATCTGTGACAAATAAAATAGTCAATACAAAGAATACAAAAATAACTATATAAAGCTATGAGATTTCAGATGCTTAATAGAAGATATTTAGGGTTCTTACCGAGACGCCAGAACATTGAAAGGTGTAGTAGTGATAAGACAGTCAGTATTTGCCAGCTGTGCAGATGGTCTTCCAGAAGCGCAAGTTGTTGAGTCTAAACGTCCGTAATCAGCTGAAAGCACTTCAATGATTCCCTGTTCTGTTGACAAGAAAATGTAAATGTTAAAACTTCTAATTCTATATGGTCAAGAAATTATTGCACAGCATGCAAATACCAAGAAACCTTTTAGTACTCACCACAGCTGAGTTGAGCAGTCTTTGATTCACAGGTAATTAGATTTACTGGTGTACATCAAGTCAGAGATGAACAGCATGTTAGGTGGGATTCGTTTTGCACATCAAGACATTCAAGTTTCCATTTAAATATGAACAATCTTACACAGTTTAGTGTTTAACTGAACACGTCTGTGGCTGTACACTGTACTGACATTCTTATATCCTGCTTTTTTTACACATGAAAGAGTAAAAAATATTGAATACAAAGAAAGAGGCTTAAGCCTTAGATCGAACTAAAATGAAGCATCAGCATCACTCACCTGGTGGTGGTGTCACAGCAGCACATTCATAAGAAACATTCAAGTATTTGTACGTTCCAGGACAAGGGTCAGTGAAAGCCGCATTGTTCACAAGAACAGAACAACTGGTTTGACCATCACATCTGTGACAAATAAAAGTCAACACAAATACAACTATAACTTTATAAAGCCATGTAATTTCAAGATGCTTAATACAAGATGATTAGGGCCCTTACCGAGTGGTCAGAACATTTAGAGGTATAGTAGTGATATGACAATCAGTATTTGCGAGTTGTGCAGATGGTCTTCCAGAAGCACAAGTTGTTGAGTCTAAACGTCCGTAAAGAGCTGAAAGCACCTCAATGACTCCCTGTTCTGTTGACAAAAAATAATTGAACATTTTTTCATAATTTTTCTTAACATATACATGGTCTTAAACATTAGTTGATTCTTGCATGCTGTACAAGGATTGAGTACTCACCACAGCCAAGTTGAGCAGTCTGGGATTCACAGGTAATTAGATTTGCTGTTGTACATCAAGTCAGAGATGAACAGCATGTTAGGTGGAATGCTACAGTTTTGCACAGAGACATTTTCAATTGGCCAATCTCATGCATTTTACTTTTTAACTTAACACATGTGGCTGTCAGTGGTCCTACATTTGTATAGCTTTTTTATACACGTGAAACAGTAAAAATTAAATAAGAGGCTTATGACATAGATCTATCTAAATTGAAGGCTCAGTTACAAAACTCACTTGGGGGAGGTACTGGTACATGACATTCATAAGATACATTCAGGTATTTGTAAGTTCCAACACAAGGGTCAGTGAAAGCCGCATTGTTCACAACAACTGAACAACTGGTTTCCCAATCACATCTGTGACAAATAAAATAGTCAATACAAAAATAACTATATAGATAATATAAGATTTCAAGATTCTTACCGAGAAGTCAGAACATTGAAAGGTGTAGTAGTGATAAGACAGGCAGTACTTGCAAGTTGTGCAGATGGTCTTCCAGAAGCACAAATTGCTGAGTCTAAACGTCCGTAAGCAGCTGAAAGCACTCCAATGACTCCCTGTGCTGTTGACAAAAAAAAAAAAGTATGTTTTTACAATTATCTTCAGATTAAGTGGTCATGGAATCATTGTAAAGCAGGCATACACCAAAAAAACCTTTAAGTACTCACCACAGCTGAGATGAGCATTCTCTGATTCACAGGTAACTAGATTTACTGGTGTACATCAAGTAAGAGAGGAACAGCACGTAAGGTGGTATGCTACATTTACAATTTTGTACATAAAGACATTTTCAATAGTCCAATTAAGTATGGTCAATCTGATGCATTTTACTTTTTAACTCCACATACCTGTGGCTGCCCACTGTATTGACAATTGTTTCGTTTTATTTAAAAATGTGAAGAAAAAAAATGTAATTGTAGGCCAAGGAAAATGAAGGATCAGTTGCATTACTCACTTGGGGGTGGTGCTGGTACATGACATTCATAAGACACTCTAAGATATTTGTAAGTTCCAGGACAAGGGTCAGTGAAAGCTGCATTGTTCACAACAACAGAACAACTCGTTTTCCCATCACATCTGCCACAAATTAAAGTCAATACAAAAATAACTTTATGAAGCCATGAGATTTCAAGATGCTTAATACAAGATATTTAGGGTGTTAAGACGTAAGCCAAAAAATAAACCTTGACCCCAACAATCTAGTTAATTATAGACAAATCTCCAGTCTCACTTCCTTGTCCGAGGTACTATAAAAAGGTAGTATCCTCACAATTATACTCCTTTTTAGGGGAAAATGATATATGTGAGAATATCCAGTCAGGTTTCAAACCGTATCATAGCACTGAGACTGCTCTTCTTGGAGTTACAATTCACAAGTGAAGTATGGAGTTCCTCAAGGCTCAATTCTAGGGCCGTTGCTCTTCACGTTATACACGCTGCTTTTAGGGGTTATCATCAGGAAACATGGGGTTAGCTTTCACTGTTATGCTATTGACACTCAGCTCTATATTTCCTTGTGGGCAGGTAAAACACCAATTTGAAAAACTAATGGAATGGCTCGTCATTATAGAAAACTGGACAACTCATTTCATACTTCTAAACTCTGAAAAACAGAAGTGCTTGTAGGACCTAACAACTCTGCATGTTACAACCTAGAACACCATCTATTATTTGATGGCTGCTCTGTAAACTCTTCATCATTAGTTTTGAACCTAGGCATGTCATTTGATAAAAAAATCCTTCCCTAGAAAACCACATTTCTTGCATTTGTAAAACTGCATTTTTCCATCTCAAAACAGCCTATACTCTCAATGTCAAATGCAGAAATGTTAATCCATGCATTCATGATCTTAAGGTTAGGTTATTGTAATCCTTTATTGGGTGGATGCGCTGTACGCTTGGTAAACAAATTAAAGACTTATAAGAAACAGGAAGTATGACCATATTACTCCAGTCCTGTCAAAACTGCATTGGCTCCCTATCAAACACCGTATAGATTTTAAAAGCTTGCTTATTACTTAAAGGCTTAAATGGTTTAGCACCCGAGTATTTAAATGAGCTCCTGTTACATAATAATCCTCCCAGGTCGCTGCATTCTCAAAACACAAGCAACTTGATAATACAATATCAAAATCAACTGCGGGCAGCAGTAGAGTAACCTACCCAAGTGTTCAGGAAGCAGATACACTCTTGCAGTTTAAATCTAGATTAAAGACACATCTTTTTAACCTGGCTGACACAACATACTAACATGTTTCTTATACCCAGATCAGTTAAAGGATTTTTAGGTGACATAACTTAGGTAAACCAGAACACTTTCCAAACACCTTGTATATTTGCTGCATAGTTAGAGAGAAATTGTCAATATTAGTGATGGTGCCATTCTTCTATTTCAGAGTTCAACGAAGCCAGATCCAGCCTGTATCCAGATCAGAAGACATTGCAGTCATATGGATCCAGCACTCAACCAGACCAGCTCGTGGATTGGGAACTGGAAGGGTCACTATCGATCCCTGAAGGATGGAGGAGACCAGGACAGCTGCAGCCCTGGATACAGACCCCTGTAAAACCTTGCCTCAGAAGACCATCGGGATAAGAGTAATCATCTATGAAGGTCCAAGTTTAGCAATTCTGGAAGGCACAATAATCAATGACCCTAGTTTGATAGAAAGGTTGTTACGGGTCTTCTGATTGCGGGATGACAAGTTCCGTTTTTGCAAGGTTTAGCTGTAGGTGATGGTGCTTCGTCCAGAGCGAGATGCCACTTATGGTTTTTACCCAAGTCTCAGCATGCCTATGAGCCCCACGACGAGCAAGGTGGAGTTGCGCATCATCCACATAAGTGATAGAAGATATGCTTTCGAATGACAGATCCCAATGATTTCATGTAGATCAAGAAGCGCAATGGTCCAAGAACTGAGCCTTGAGGTACACCGGTGTCAAGACGTTGCTGTTCCGAGACATCACCCCCCCAAACCCTTAAGGATCTACCTGAGTGCTACGATCAGAACCATTGGAGAGCGTGGAGTGTCAGAGACGCCCATTGGCTTGAGTCGCTAGGAGAATGCTGTGGTTAACTGTCACAAAAGCAGCAGATAGGTCCAACAGGATGAGAACGGATGATTTGGAGAACGCCCTTGCCAGCTGTATGTCTTCAATCACAATCACTGAAAGCAGCACAGTCTCTGTTGAGTGTCCCTTCTTGAAGCCTGACTGTCTGCTGTCCAGTAGGTTGTGCAGAATAAGGTAGGCAGAGAGTTGGTCGAAGACGAAATGCTCCAGGGTTATTAGAAGGGCAGGAGAGATAACAGTCTGTAGTTCTCTAGAAGTGCACAATTCATAGAGCGTTTCTTCAACAGCGGAGTGATACATCCCCTTAAAGGCTGCATGAAATGTGCCAGAGTTGATGTTGGTGACTGCAGAGATGACTGATGGAGAGGTGACTTGCAGGATATTGGTAGGGATGGGGTCTAGCAGGCAGGTAGTCGGGTAGTTCCAGCCGATGATTCTCGCAGCATCCTCTTCAGTTAATGGAGAGAAAGAGTTTAAAGAGGAGCCCGAGTATGTTCAAGCGGTGGGGGAGCCGAGAACTGACTGATGAAAGCAATAGTCTTCACAAAGAAAGATGCAAGGTCATTAGCCATTAGGTCCAAAAAAAAAAAAAAAAAAAAGAGAGGAAGGGTGGGTGGACAGAGTAGAGAAGGTTTTGAAGAGAGCGGTTTTCTTTTATCTAGTAGAATGGAGTCTTGAAAATCGAGACAGATCTGCAGGGTCATTAGATTTGCGCTAATTTCTCTCAGCTGCCTGGAGCCTGGATCTGTGTTCCTGGAGGACATCAGAGAGCCAAGGTGTTGAAGGGTAAGCACAGTCAGTGAAGCAGACCAGTTCCCCTCCTCTACCAGATGTTCATGGGGTGTGGGAGAAGTAATGTGGGTAATTATGTATAATTGTGTGTAGTTATTAGATAGGTCAGTTGCTGTGGCACTGTCCTTAGGTTTGATCCAAGTTTCAGTGAGTGCCTAAAACAGAGTGACCCGAGTGTTTAGGCATGGCAGGAATAAAGTCCACTTTGTTGACAGCAGAATGGCATTATCACAAGCATATATGAATGGTAAAGAAAAGAAGCCGATGTAGGGAGGTCACACAGGTTTTCAGTGTTGCGTGTCCCAGGACGTGACAGAGGGTTTACGAGCGTTAATAATAGGGAGAATAACAAAGAGATATAGGGCTAAGATTTAGGCAAGGAATGCAAGAAATCTAAACAAATAAAAGCATTGAGTATTAGAAACAAAACAAAAAAATTAAAACAGGTGCCCTTTTGGTGCCCCTGCTCAGTAGAGTTGCCCAGGTAGAGTCGCTGGTCTTTAACCTTGTTGGTCTTCACGAGAGGGCTGATGCTTTTGCAGCCTGGAATTGAACCACTGGTTTCATCTGGTCAGAGGAGAACTACCCCCTCCCTGACTGAGCCTGGCTTCTGCCAAAGTTTGTTCTTCATTTTGTTACCGATGGAGTTTTGGTCCCTTGTCGCTGTCACCTCTGGCTTGCTTAGTTGGGGTCACTTCATTCACAGTGATATTGTTGACTTGATTGTTCAGATTAAATTTCTGTGCATTTATTTTCAGAGATGACATCACCGAACTCAATGATGAACATCCCTTAACCATCATCTTGCATTATGAGTCATAGCAGCTGAACAACTTGATTAGTAAAACAATGCATTTGGTTGAAAGCCCTATATAAATAAAAGTGACTTTGACTTCTTACCGAGACGTCAAAATATTTTGAGGTATAGTAGTGATAAGACATGCAGTATTGGCGAGCTGTGCAGATGGTTTTTCAGAAGCGCAAATTGTTGAGTCTAAACGTCCATAAAGAGCTGAAAGCACTCCAATGACTCCCTGTGCTGTTAATAAAGTTTGAAATGTTTTTACAGAATTATTTTCACATTATATGGTCATGGAATCATTGTACAGCATGCAAACAGACAAACCTTTAAGGACTCACCACAGCTGAGATGAGCAGTCTGGGATTCACAGGTAACTAGATTTACTGGTGTACATCAAGTCAGAGGAACAGCATATTAGGTGGTATGAAATAGTGTAATTTTTGTACATCAAGAAATTTTAAACTGTCCAATTAAATTTGAATAATCTCATGCATTTTTGTGTTTTACTGAACATATCCGTTTCTGTACTGACATTTGTTTATCCTGTTTATTACAAGTGGAAACAGTAAAAACAAAATGTTTATAACAAGCGTTTGACTTGGAACCGTCTAAAATGAAGGATCAGTTGCATTACTCACCTGGTGGGGGTCCTGGTACATGACATTCATAAGACACGGTCAGATATTTGTAAGTTCCAGAACAAGGGTCAGTGAAAGCTGCATTGTTCACAACAACAGAACAACTGGTTTGTCCATTACATCTGAGATGAAATAAAACATTCAATTCAAAGAATACAAAAAATAATGTGCATTAAGCATCTTGAAATCTCATAGCTTTACGAAGAGGTTTACCGAGAGGTCAGAAGATTGAAAGGTTTAGTAGTGATAATACAGGCAGTATTTGAAAGTTGTGAAGGTGGTCTTCCAGCAAAGCAAATTGTTGAGCCTAAACGTCCATAAGCAGCTGAAAGAACTCTAATGAGTCCCCGGTCTGTTGATACAAAAGTAGCAATTTTACGATGACATTTATGCTACAGTAAAAATACAAATGCATTGTAAAAGAATGTAAGAATTAAGAGAACTAACCACAGGAAAGAGAAGCAGTTTGACCCTCACAGGTGAGGAGGTCCACTGCTTTGACACCTACACACAAACAGTAATTCATACACATTTATACAGATGCACACTTATCGTGTCTTTCATTTAATAGTGAGATGTGCAAACAGTTCTTACCCTGTTGGCTTAACAGCATCAAAACTAAAATAAACACACAAACAAGTTTCATTTAAAGAATATCGTAATGAGAGAAATGAGAAGAGTAAAACTGATCAGTAGACTTACAGGTGAAGAGGAAGCTCAGCTCTTTATGAAACATGTTGATTATGTCGACAGATGAACAAATGAACAGATGAATAATGCTTTCTGATCTGAACCCTACTTATTTATAAAGGCAAATCTGAAACAACATTTATGAAAGCATACATGACATTGATAACATACTGTCCTTGTTCAAAAAGTAGGTACAGGACCCATGACCTTTCCTTCACAAACAGGCCAATTTATTTCATTTTAGAAGAAGCGACTAATTACATAACTGTTAACAAGCTGTGCCCACACCAGGTGCTGATCAGCACTTGAAAGACTTGATTTTTATTTGTTTTAACATTTTGTTTTAGTGTTAATAGACAACTATATCTAATGTAATATATTTATATCTTAATTAATATTTAAGGGAGTTAAAAGAATTTAAATAAATGAAAGTAGCAACATCACCAGACATAAGCCAGATTGGCCCAGTGTTGATAAGACTACATAGAATGTGTTTCTATGATGTTTAATGTGCAGATCCAGACAATCTATACATAAAACCAATTGGCATTTGAAGCTGGTAAATCAATCTGCATTTCTACAAAACTCTGAATTACCTTTCAATGCACAACAACGCAGGTTACCTACTGAGATGTTAGTGTATACATTTAGTTGGTTCCAAGGTAACGGGTGTCGAGTTCGACCATCAATTGAGTTCCAGTCCTTTGAGGAAAAACTTTGGAGAAACAAGGTTTGTATAAACCTGTTGTGTGTGTTTTCCAAATGAGTGGATTTGTGTTTATTTAGTGTCTCCTATGTTTTTAATACAAATTCTATCCTGTTCTAATTTTATAGAACTAGAAAGAAGTGGAAGGGAATGGTTTTATGTTGGCAGTTGTAATCTGTGTGTTGTGTGAATGTGCTGAATATTGTATGGTTCTAATAATCTAAGAACACAAATAAAGACTATCTGACAACCTTCTGAATCTATCAACATTCTTTTAACTCAAATATGCACGGATCATTTCGAAAGATATGCTGCCACCACACATTTAGTGTTGAAGTCTGAAAGTATCTTTAGAAATGTTAAAATAAATATAATATTACAAAATTTTAATTGTTTCAAAGTTTTTAGACAATTTGTTTTATGCCTCTATAAACTCTCTAAAGATATTAAAATGAAATACTATGTAGTGCTTCTTAGATACATCTAGTATCAGTTGTGTATAATTGTGAACCTGTCTGAGATCTCATGTCATTTTTTTGTGATTTGTGTTTATACATCAAACCATCCCCGTAATGTAATGTACATTCTGTGAAATATTTATCTTGACCAAATAGCAATGACAAAACCTAAAGTCAAGGAGGAGACAAAGATGAATAAACATAACACCAAGAAGTACTTTTTAATTGGTTTTATAATACATACAAATTTAAACAATTATTAAAATTTTGATATACAAAATACATTATATAAATGGTTATATTCTTTATTATAAACAATTATAAAAAAAAGTTTATATTTAATATATATTAAGTCTTAAATTCTATAAAAATATGTTCTATTACATAATCTATTATTATTTTTTATAAAGTTTAAATATAAATCTGATCTTAAATGGTAATCAGATAACTGGTCAGAAGACACCAGATCCTTTACGAGAGGGATAGAGACCATCTATGCCGATGAGCACATGTCTTCCCCAAAATAATTCAAATGATGAATAAAGCCTACTTTATGATAATGGCACCAGCTAGACAATTTTTTTTCTACCTCTATTGACAAGTTTCTTAAGTTTTTTTTCCACGTTCAGCTCTGTCCAAACTTGATAAATGGCATCAAGTACTGAAGGTACTTTACTGCCTATTTTAATTCTGTTTGCAGGCTTGGCGAAGTTACATGAGAATCACAGTACTTGAGGTACAGTTAGAAAGTTGATAACCTTTAAATTAGATATAAACAAAAATATGCATTAATACAAATAAAGATATTGTTTAAACTAATATTCGACATGCCATTCCATTCATCACAAAAAAACTGCATCAATCATCATTTATGTTCATAAATCAATTCTATTAAACAAAACCCACACAATTTAAATACAATACTAAACTTTTACAACTTCAAACTTATATTAAACATTAACACAAATTAGATTAGATTAGATTAGATTCAACTTTATTGTCACTGCACATGTAGGATACAAGGCAACGAAATGCAGTTAGCATCTAACCAGAAGTGCAATAAGCAGTAAATACAGGATATATATGTATATATACAATAATTATACAGAATATATGAATATAGATAAGTATTATGGACAGATTTACAGGTTACTATACAGGCAGATATACGGGCAGGTGTGCTATGAACAAACTATACATTATGTAAAGTGTATGTACACTATAGACAGATCTATGAACATAATTACAGTATTGCAGTGGATGGTAAAGTGCATTGGAATTTTGTTTTCCGTGTGCAAATGGATTGTCTAGTGTTACTGAGTGAACAGTAGTGCATGTAACAACTGGTTATTGTGAAGAGTATTTTAAATAAGTAGTAGCAAGTGTAGTGTTATAGAGGGGGGGGGTCTGTGTATAAGATGGGGGGGGGGTGATTGAGGGGTGTCAGAGGGAAGAGTTCAGTAAGGAGACAGCTTTAGGGAAAAAGCTGTCCCTCAGTCTTGTTGTCCTTGTCCGGAGGCTCCTGAAGCGCCTCCCAGAGGGCAGGAGGGTGAACAGTCTTTGGTCAGGGTGAGACGAGTCCTTGAGGATGCTGCGAGCTCGACGAAGACAGCACTTCCTCTGGATGTCCGCAATAGCAGGAAGTGTTGTTCCTGTGATGCGTTGGGCAGTTTTCACCACCCTCTGCAGCGCTTTGCGGTCAGCCACAGAGCAGTTCCCATACCAAGCTGTGATACAGCTGGTCAGGATGCTCTCGATCGTACACCTATAAAAGTTCACCAGGATGGCTGAAGACAGCTGGTTCTTCTTCAGTGTCCTGAGAAAGAAGAGGCGCTGGTGAGCCTTTTTGACCAGGCTGGAGGTGTTAGAGTTCCAGGACAGGTTCTCGGAGATGGTGGTTCCCAGGAACTTGAAGCTGGAGACACGCTCAACAACCATCCCATTTATGTGGATTGGGTCGTGCGTGCGTCCTGTCTGTTTCCTGAAGTCCACAATGAGCTCCTTGGTCTTGGTGGTGTTCAGAAGCAGGTTATTGTCAGCGCACCAAGTGGCCAGGTGCTGTACCTCCTCCCTGTAGGCAGTCTCGTCGTTGTCACTGATGAGGCCTATCACCGTGGTGTCGTCTGCAAACTTAATGATGGAGTTGGATCCATGCACAGGCTTGCAGTCATGGGTGTAAAGGGAGTAGAGGAATGGGCTCAGCACGCAGCCCTGTGGTACGCCGGTATTAAGTGTGATGGTGGTGGAGTTTGTGTGGCCTGACCTAACATGCTGAGGCCTGTTGGTCAGAAAGTCCATAATCCAGCAGCAGAGAGAGGTGTTAATGTCCAGCTCTGCAAGTTTGGAGCTCAGCTTGGAGGGGATAACAGTGTTAAATGCTGAGCTGAAGTCAACAAACAACATCCGTACATAGGTGTTAACATTGTCCAAGTGTGTGAGTGCAGAGTGCAGAACTGAGCATACTGCGTCCTCTGTGCTCCTATTTCTGCGATAGGCAAATTGATGTGGGTCCAGTGTAGATGGGAGACAGTCTTTGAGGTGTGCAAGGACAAGACGCTCGAAGCACTTCATGATGATGGGTGTGAGTGCTACAGGGCGATAATCGTTCAGGCACATTGGGGAGGAGTGTTTCGGCACAGGTACGATGGATGTGGACTTGAAGCATGTTGGCACAGTTGCTTGGTTGAGGGACAGATTGAAAATGTCTGTGAAGACCCCAGCAAGCTGCTCCGCACATGCCCTAAGCACACGTCCAGGAATACCATCTGGGCCGGCAGCTTTGCGTGCATTGACCCGGCTGAGTGAAGTGTGCACCTCTGTGAAGGTGAGTTTGAGAGGTTGGTGGTCTGCTGAGGGTATGATTTTGGTGGCTGTCTCCTTGCTGTCGTTGTTGAAACGAGCATAAAAGTCATTTAGCTCGTTAAGAAAGGAGATGTCCGTGACCGTTGTGGTGGTGTTGCTAGATTTGTAGCTAGTGATGGCCTGGATGCCCTGCCACATGCTTCGAGGGTCGGAGTTAGAAAAGTGTTCCTCCACTTTCAGCTTGTAACAGTACTTGGCCTTCTTGATGCCCTTCTTCAGGTTAGCCCTGGATGTACTGTAGGCTAAAATGAAAATGTTATCAGTGTTCATAGCAGTTGCGTCTTCAGGCTTGAATTTTGAGCTGAATGGGTGAAGGTCTGAATGTTTAGTAATGGAACCTCCAAACTTTTAACCTACATGTGTTCCTAGAGGTGTACCATTTAATTGTTCCCACCCAAAAACATAAATTAGGAGGTTCCAGTTCAGTGACGACACTACACTGTACTCTGCAGGAATTTATTGGCGCACCATCTATAAATATGGGGGCCGGAGAATGCCACAGTGTTTGACCTTGTTTATGCATTGTAAATAAATCATGTCATTTCAAATTCAGATGGGCTGATTAAATGTTACTAATGCTGGCATGCATATAGTTTTGTTTGAATGTGCTTTTGGCATTGGCCAGTACTCAAATCTTCCCTCCTGTGTGGTACACTTTGACCCCTAGGATACAATTTACTACTGCGGCTTGATTTTTCACCCAAACGTAGCGTAAAATAGTGTCACTGAAAACCAATTCATTGCATGGGCAAATGGTTGTGAGCCGTTTAAAAGCCGACATATCATGGTATCTTGCTATGCTGGAAAATAGCACCTTGACTGGGCGATACTGGGTTGATATTATATGATAGGAGGCCAATGTACTGCTTTGAGTCCAAATTTAATTTATTTAAACTTTATTTACCCAGATGCAACAACATTTACACAATTATAATCATACAAAGAAACATTAAATAAACACAGGTTATGAAAAGCAATTGGACATTGAGGTAGTTTCCTTTGCTTTCAGTTTAGTTTGAAAAGTGTTTAAGGAGAATAGCTCAGATAGTTTCCAGTCCTTCTGCAGCATATTCCAAGCTTAAGGAGCCGAGTGGAAAAAGGCTTTTTAGCCCAACTCAGTGCTGGCAAAGGGAACAGAGAGCAAAAGCTGATCATTTGATCACAGGGAATAAGAATCAACACTTCTCTGAGTGCTTAAAGTAATAATGTATAGAGGCAGTTATCCAAACAGAGCTCTGAAATTCATGTACCAATGTCCCTGACTCCTTGTGGCCAGAGAGGGCCATCCTACTCCTGAATCCAATTCAGTGATGCATCGTGGCTCTACGATTAGTAATGAACCTCAAAGGAGCATGATAAAGTGTGTCCACCACTCTAAGACATGAAGCAATCATATAAAAGATCACCATAACCCTATTACAGATAAAAAAGTTGCAGCAACAAGGGGCTTTTTTACTTCAAAAGCACAATTTATTATCCACCATGTTGGTGGATCTGTGTGTTGGTGTTAAGGGGTGTAAGGGGGCAAAGTTCAGTGAGGAGACAGCTGAAGCCGATAGCTGAGCAGTTTCCATACCAGGCTGTGATACAGCTGGACAGGATGCTTCGATCGCACACCTGTAGAAGTTCACCAGGATGGCTGTACACAGCAGGTTATTCTTCAGTGTCCTGAGGAAGAAGAGGCCCTGGTGAGCCTTCTTGACCAGGCTGGAGGTGTTAGTGTTCCAGGACAGGTCCTCCGAGATGGTGGTTCTGATGGTGAAACGCTCAACGGCCATCCGGTTAATGTGGATGGGGTCATGTTTGGATCCATTCTTCTTATAAGTCCAATACGAGCTCCTTGGTCTTAGTGGTGTTAAGGAGCAAGTTATTGTCAGAGCACCATGTGGTTAGGTGCTGTACCTCTTCCCGGTAGGCAGTGTCATTGTTGTTACTGATGAGGCCAATCACCGTGGTGTTGCCTGCAAACTTAATGGTGGAGTTAGATCCAGGCATGGGCTTGCAGTCGCAGGTGTAAATGGAGTAGAGGAATGGGCTCAGCACGCAGCCCTGTGGTACGCCGGTGTTAAGTGTGATGGTGGTGGAGTGGGCGTGGCCCTACCTTATATGTTGAGCGCTGTTGGTCAGTAAGTCCATAATCCAGTTTCAGAGGGAAGAGTCTATGTCCAGGTATTAAAGTTTAGGGGTCAGCTTGGAGGGGATAACGGTGTTTAATTCAGAACTGAAGTCAACAAACAACATCAGTACATAAGTGTTGTTAATGTCCAAGTGTGTGAGTTCAGAGTGCAGAGTGCATCCTCTGTGTCCCCATTTTTAGGTGGAAGGCAGTCTTTGAGGTGTGCTAGGACCAGTCGCTTGAAGCACTTTGGGAAGGAGTGTTGCGGCACTGGTACAATGGATGTTGGCACAGTTGCTTGGATGAGGGACAGATTGAAAATGTATGTGACCCCTGCAAGCTGCTCTGCATAGCCCTGAGCACATGTCCAGGAATACCATCCGGGCTAGAAGCTTTGTGTGCGTTGATGCGGCTCAGTGCAGTATGCACATCTGTGGAGGTGAGTTTAAGAGGTTGGTGGTCTGCTGAGGGTGTGATTTTGTTGGCTGTCTACTTGCTGTCACTCTTGATTAGCATAAAAGTCATTTAGCTCGTTTAGGAAGGAGACGTCAGTGACTGTTGGAGTAGACAATACTGATATTCATCAGATACATCATTATTTTATCAGTGCAGATGTTTGAAGTCTTGTACAGACTATGAACTATAGTTGGTTACACCAAATATTCCAGCCTCTAAACCCTTTGGAAATAGTAGTCCCCTCCGTTAAAAAAAAAAAATTGTAATATACAATCTTAGAATAGACATGAATTTCACTGGTCGCAGGTTTTGTACAATTGACAGGTTAAAATTCACCACCAAAGATCAATTTAAATCCCACAGTAGAGGTTTAAGTGAAATATTAAAATAGTTGGAAAGAGTAAAAATTTAATTAAAATGTAAAATTTAACTGTAAAGTGTCATTGTTTTGCATTTATAAATGCAAATGTTTATCACATGAAAATAGCCACAAAATATTAAAAGTGCATACATAGACAGAAGCTAAAAATTGATAATACATTTATAGAGGGTATGTCACCCTAATTTAAGGACACATGGGGTTGGGGGTCTTCTGGGTTTAGGTAAATATTCAGCATGGAGCCTCTCAGCAGATCAGGGGTCATGATCTGATTTTGGGTGTCTTTTTCTTTACTGCACAGACTGTAAATAACCACCCAAATATCCATTTTAGCTCTTAATGTTATGCACAAACACATGAAGCCTAGCAATAATTATTTCATTTTAATTTTATAAGAACATTTCCACTAGTATCCAAATATTGCCCGGTGCACTGGGCTGCATAGTGTAATTGATCCAAATGACACAGATTAAAGATGAAGTGTTTGCAATAGAAAGGGTTTATTAAACAGTTGCTCATTACAAAACATACATAAAACCCAGTAAAGAATAAAATGGAAGGAACAAAAGGAATACAGGCAAGTCTCAAAAAGAGATTTCCTTCCCCTTCACCGAGATTGAGATGTTGTCTTTGTTGGATTCATCCTACAATGTGAAACAGTGAGCAATTAAAGACCATGTTAGAAACACTTATCCAAAAGCACTTTCAGTTTTAGCATCTCTTGTTTCTATTTTGTTAAACAATGGAAAAGGTTATTTTTGGCACAGCATTATCTGAAGTGGTCTGCAGAATTAAATGGCAGAGTTGTCTTTTCCTGCTATGACTTTGTAGAATATATATCCTGAAGTTTTTCAAAATACTCACATGTTTATTGACAACTGTAAGTCACCTCCAAGTATTTAAGGACCTTGGGGCAACGGTCACGGAACTTTGTATTTGAAGCATGTAGGACACAAATTCTCTTGCCATTACAACTGAAGAGATACAAATAAACAAGTGGAATGATATTAATGCTTCAGATGAACCATTTAAAAAGAAAGATTAACTGTGGAGCATGAGACACGTTTTGTACATGTGTTGTAAAGTAAAACTGTAATACCGGGGTTGGAGGATTCTGGTCTGAGATGATATGCATTTGGAGGACACTTCCTTACGACTTCTGCAAGGGCAGGTCGATCGGTCTCTCCTCCCATAGTTAGCATAGTGAATGTAAAGTCTGCGTCCAGGATCTAAAACACAGAATACATTTTATTAAACAGAGGTCCCGTAAGGCGTCACATCTGATGGTAATTGGATTTGAAGAATTAACTGAACATATATATCTCTTACCACAGCTAATGGTACCGCTTCGGTTTTGACAGATTATGCGCGTTACTGTTTTTTGGAAGAAAAATAAAAGATTAGACAGTTATAGACCCACGGCAAACAAACATTGGTTTGCATCCACCCAATATCTAGGTTGTATTCATGAAGCCTTTACATCAAATGGTTATAATCCTAAAATGACATCAAAACATTCTACAAATTTGAGTTTACACTTTTAATATGATAGGACTAGAATAATCTCTTCCTGTAAAGTGAACCAACTGTTTATATTCCACTAAACTCTGGGTTTAACAAAAGGTCAATGAATAAGTTTAAAAAGTAATGCACAGAGATGGACATGACAAAAAGTTTTTGGGGGTAAGAGATACTTCCAACAACTGCAGAACTAATGTCAAATGGGAGAATCAGTTGTGGTTTGGTGGTTAGACTTTTAAGCAGAAGGTTACAGGTTCCCAGTGCTTTCAGAAAATAACTGAAATGTCCTTGAGCAAGGCATCTTTCTCACATTTATTCTGCAGTGATAATTGGCAACTGCATAATACCATAAGTCGCTTTGGATAAAAGCAGCAGCCGAATGAATAAATGTAATATGATAGTGATATAAATTCTGACATGTGCTTAAAGTGTACTAAACCCTTTTAAAAAAGATATTAATCACGGAAGCCTCTTAAGCAGTCTTAAACAACTGGCAATGTGAAATTTTAACTGGTGTTAGCAACCCAGAGGAGCCAGGTAACAATAACTACATCACCCATGGAGCAAACAAGATTAAGGGACTTGCTCAAAGCCACATTAGTCATTAACTGTCGTCCTGTTAACCGCCATGCACTCATACCTCCCATCATATATTGAGGATAGAAGCCATCAAATTTTAAGTGCTGAGATTATGAAATGCAGTATTAGTTGAATTTAAGATGTAGAACTTACTTTGTGGTGGTGGTGCAACAACACATGCATAAGACATATTCAGATATTTGTAAGTTCCAGTACAAGGGTCAGTGAAAGCTTCATCATTCACAACAACGGAACAACTGAGTTCCCCATCACATCTGTGAGAAAAGAAAATGGTCAATACAAAGAACGCAAAATGAACTTGCATAGCGTTATAAATATATTTAGGGTTCTTACCGAGAGGTCAGAACATTGAGGGGTTTAGTAGTGATGAGACAGTCAGTATTTGCGCGTTGTGAAGCTGGTATGTCTTCACTGCAAGTTGTTGAGTCCAAACGTCCGTAATCAGCTGAAAGCACTTCAATGACTCCCTGTTCTGTTGACAAAGTTTGAAATAATGTTTTCAATTTTAACATTATATATTAATCCTTGTACAGCATGCAAACAATCAAGTTTGGAGTACTCACCACAGCCGAATTGAGTAGTCTGTGATTCACAGGTAATTAGATTTGCTGTTGTACATCAAATCAGAGATGAAGGGCATGTTAGGTGGAATGCTACAGTTTTGCAGAGAGACATTTTTAATTGTCCATTTGAGTATGGGCAATCTCATGCATTTTACTTTTTAATTGAACTTAAAAACGCATAGCTTTCAACTGTACTGGCGTTGTGTATACCATTTTTTAACAGGTAAAAATAATTGAATAAGCCTAAGGACATAGATTCATAAAAAAGGAACAGTTGTAGTACTTGGTAGAGGTTCTGGGTCACGACATTCATAAGACACTTTCAGATATTTGTGAGTTCCAGGACAAGGGTTAGTGAAAGCACCATTGTTCACACGAACTGAACAACTGGATTTTCCATCACATCTGGGACAAATAAAAAAGTCAATACAAAGAACTCAAAATGAACTTGCATTAAGCATCTTCAAATCTCATAGCTTTATAAATATGTTAAGGGTTCTTACCGAGAGGTCAGAACATCTAAAGGTTTAGAAGTGATAAGACAGGTAGTATTTGCGAGTTTTGAAGCTGGTATGTTTTCACTGCAGGTCGTCGAGTCTAAACGTCCATAAGCAGCTGAATTCATTTCAATGACTCCCTGTGCTGTTGACAAAAGTTTGAAATAATGTTTCAATTATTGTATTACAGCATGCAAACACCAACAAACCTTTAAGTACTCACCACAGCTGAGTTCAGCAGTGTCGGATTCACAGGTCACTAGACTTGCTGTTGTACATCAAATCAGAGATGAACAGCATGTTAGGTGGAATACTACAGTTTTCACATCGAGACATTCAATTTTCCATTTTAATATGAATAATCTCAGGCATTTGTTTTCAACTGAACATATCTGTGACTGTTAAATGTACTGACATTTGTGTATCCTACTATTTTACACATGGGAAACAGTAAAAGAAAATGAGGCGTTTGATTTGAATCCATCTCAAATGAAGGAACATTTGCATTACTTGGTAGAGGTGCTGGGTCACGACATTCATAAGACACAGTCAGATATTTGTGAGTTCCAGGACAAGGGTTCGAGAAAGCTCCATTGTTCACACGAACGTAACAACTGCGTTTTCCATTACACCTGAGATGAAGTATAACGGTCAATACCGAGAATGCAAAAATAACTAGCATTAAACCTCTTGAAAGCTTTATAAAGAGGTTAAGGGTTCTTACCGAGAGATCAGGACATTGAAAGGTTTAGTGGTGATGAGACAGGCAGTATTTGCAATTTTCTCAGCTTTTATTTTATGAGCGCAAGTTGTTGAGTCCAAACGTCCATAATCAGCTGAAAGCACTTCAATGACTCCCTGTTCTGTTGACGAAGAAAATGTAAATGTTGAAACTTCTCATATTTGACATGGTTTTGAAAATCACTGTACAGCATGCAAACATAGAGAAACCTTTAAGGACTCACCACAGCGGAGTTTAGCAGTCTTTGATTCACAGGTAACTAGATTTGCTGGTGTACATCAAATCAGATGAACAGCATGTTAGGTGGGATTCAACAGTTTTGCAAATCAAGACATTTTCAATTCTACATTGAAATATAACCTCATGGATTTGAGTTTTTACTGAACATATCTGTTCCTGTCAACTGTACTGACATTTGCGTGGAACAGTAAGAAAAAGTAATGAGGCTTATGACATAGATCCATCTAATATGAAGGATCAGTTGTATTACTCACTTGCTCGAGGTGCTGGTTCACGACATTCATACGTCACACTCAGATATTTGGAAGTTCCAACACAAGGGTTAGTGAAAGCTGCATTGTTCACAAGAACCGAACAACTGGATTTTCCATTACACCTGAGACAAAGAAGAATGAATACAAACTCCAAACTTTATATAATGGTCTAGTTCTTACCGTGAGGTCAGAAGATTGAAAGGTTTAGTAGTGATAATACAGGCAGTATTTGAAAGTTGTGAAGACGTTCTTCCAGCAAAGCAAACTTTTGAGCCTAAACGTCCATAAGCAGCTGAAAGAACTCTAATGAGTCCCCGGTCTGTTGATACAAAAGTAGGGTTTTAAAATGAAATTTCACCTAAAGTCCGAATGCAAATGCATTATAAGGGAAGAACGTAAGAATTAAGAGAACTAACCACAGGAAAGAGAAGCAGTTTCATCCTCACAGGTTATGAGTTTCACTGATTTGACACCTATAGACAAACAATAATTCATACACATTTAGACAGATGCACACTTATCGTGTCTTTCATTTAATAGTGAGATGTGCAAACAGTTCTTACCCTGTTGGCTTAACAGCATCAAAACTAAAATAAACACACAAACAAGTTTCATTTAAAGAATATCGTAATGAGAGAAATGAGAAGAGTAAAACTGATCAGTAGACTTACAGGTGAAGAGGAAGCTCAGCTCTTTATGAAACATGTTGATTATGTCGACAGATGAACAAATGAACAGATGAATAATGCTTTCTGATCTGAACCCTACTTATTTATAAAGGCAAATCTGAAACAACATTTATGAAAGCATACATGACATTGATAACATACTGTCCTTGTTCAAAAAGTAGGTACAGGACCCATGACCTTTCCTTCACAAACAGGCCAATTTATTTCATTTTAGAAGAAGCGACTAATTACATAACTGTTAACAAGCTGTGCACACACCAGGTGCTGATCAGCACTTGAAAGACTTGATTTTTATTTGTTTTAACATTTAATTTTAGTGTTAATAGACAACTATATCAAATGTTGTATTCTGCGAGAGGTCTGTATTTATTATGTATAATAATATTAATTTATTTTATTAATTTATTTTGGAGATGATACTGCCACAGACTGGCGACATCTGCTGGTGCCAAACTTTTCATATAGGACATTTTTCTGTCTATTCCACTGGTTTTGCTTTTCATGAAGATGAATATTAAATACAATATAAAAGCAATAATTAACTAATTTAATGGAAATATCAAATAAACAAAGATTATATTAGGTATATAATTATTAATATAATTTTCCTCTATGGGCAAGTAACCTAGGCAGCCTTTTGCCTTTTCAGGCCTTTAGCTCCTTAACAGTTTTCAAGCACAACAAATTTTATATTTAACATGTTTAATTTAGCACATTTGAACAAAAGTGTTTCTAGTCAGTTGAAATATTATTGGGCTTCAAGAAAGGACACTCTACAGAGACAGCTCTGCTCTCAGTTGTTGAAGACCTACGACTGGCAAGGGCGGCCTCCATGTCATCCGTTCTCATCCTGCTAGACTTATCCGCTGCTTTTGACACCGTTAACCACAGTATTCTCCTTTCGACTCTCAAGGAAATGGGCGTCTCAGACAAGGCTCTCCAATGGTTAGTATCCTACCTCTCGGGTAGATCCTTCAAGGTTTCGTGGGGAGGTGAAGTCTCAGAACCGCAACATCTTGACACCGGTGTACCTCAGGGCTCAGTTCTTGGACCGTTGCTCTTCTCGATCTACATGACATCACTGGGATCAGTCATTCGTAAGCATGGCTTATCCTACCACTGTTATGCGGATGACACGCAACTCCACCTAGCGTTTCATCCCGGAGATCAGACGATTTCGACCCGAGTCTCAGCATGTCTGAGCGACATCTCCCTCTGGATGAAGCAACACCACCTACAACTTAACCTTACGAAAACGGAACTTCTTGTCATCCCTGCCGACTCGAAGACTCGTCACAATCTCTCGATCCAACTAGGAGCATCAACCATTGTGCCCTCCAGGTGTGCGAAAAACTTGGGAGTAATCATCGATGATTCTCTCAACTTCACAGATCATGTTGCCCTCACTGTCAGATCCTGCAGATTCATGCTTTACAACATCAGGAAGATCAGACAATTTCTCACAGAACACTCCACACAGGTCCTGGTTCAAGCTCTGGTCCTGTCCAGGCTAGATTACAGCAATGCGCTGCTTGCTGGACTCCCGATGTGCACAACTAAACCTCTGCAGATGATTCAAAATGCAGCGGCAAGAGTGGTGTTCAAGGAACCAAAAAGGACCCATGTAACACCTCTCTTCATAAAACTGCATTGGCTTCCTGTAGCAGCTGGCATTGAATTTAAATGTCTTCTCATTGCCTACAAAACCACCACCGGCTCAGCACCCACTTACCTTAACTCCCTAATGCAAAGATATAGGCCCTCAAGATCTCTACGCTCCGCAAATGAGCGGAGACTTGTGGTACCAGCTCAAAAGGGTAAGAAATCTCTCTCTCGAACGTTCTCTGCTTCAGTTCCTCGATGGTGGAACGATCTGCCTCTGGCTTCACGCTTGTCAGACTCGGTCTCTATCTTCAAAAAACACCTAAAAACTCATCTTTTCCGGCTACACCTAACTCACTAACTCACTTCTTTTCTAACTACTCACTCTATCAAAAAAAAAAAATTTAAATTAAAAAAATATATATATATATTTTGTAACTTCGTTCTCTGTGTAACTCGGAAGCATTGTTGTAGCACTTGTTCACCTGTTGTTGTATCGGCTATTTACCGCTTCATTGTCTCCTCGACTATTGTAAGTCGCTTTGGATAAAAGCGTCTGCTAAATGACTAAATGTAAATGTAAATGTATTGTGTAATCTAAATGACACTCAAAGAACAGACCAAAGTGTTTGCAATTGAAAGTGATTTATTGAACAGTTGCTTATATGACAGAACAAACCTTAAACCCAGTACAGAAAAAAGTTAAAGGAACTAAAGCAATGTAGGTTAGAAATCTAATCATGAAAACAACCCAGAAGATTTCCTCCACTTCACCGAAATTGAGATGTTGTCTTCGTTGGAATCATCCTACATATGTTCAATAAAGGGGACACAGAAAGCAAGACCATGTCATAAATGTTTATCTTAAAGCACTTGCAGTTTTTATTACAGTATTTTTATCTCTTTATAGTTTCTATAGTGTTAAACAATAGAAATGGGAAGCTCTTTTGGATCAGCGTCTATAGAATATTAAGCAACAAGCAATATGGTATAAAATCCATTTTCCATACATATCATAAAGTACAAATCATAAAGTGACACCTCTGCTTCTTAATCACATCAATAAGGTTGTTGCAGGAAAATATTTGAAATACTCACATGATTATTGACAACTGTAAGTCACCTCCAAGTATTTATGGATCTTGGGGCACCGGTCACGGAACTTGGCATTTGAAGCACGTAGGGCACAATTTCTCTTGCCGTTACAACTGAAGACATACAAATAAACAACTGGTATTAAATGTATGCTTCATATGAATAGTTTTGATAAAGATATTAACTGGAGAGAATGAGATTGTATTATAGTCTTGTGTAAAGTGTAATTGTAATACCGGAGTTGGAGGTTTCTGGTCTGAGGGGATGTGCATGTGGAGGACATTGCTTTACGATTTTTGCAAGGGCAGGTCACATTGTCTCTCCTCCCATATGTAGCAAAGTGAATGTGAAGCGTGTAACCAGGATCTAAAACACAAAACAGATTTGAATAAATTAAGGTCTCGTAAGGTGTCACATCTGATGGTAATAGGTTTTGAAGAATTAACCAATAAATCTTACCACAGCTAATGTTGCTGCTTTGATCTTGACAGATTATTTGTGTTACTGTTTTTGGAGAAAAGGAAAATATTATTCAGTTAAAGACCAACCACATAATCAAATAGTTAATAGTTAAACTCTTTAACATTCAGTTCAAAAAGAAGCTAATGAAAAAATGATTTGACTTTAAATACTCAGAGGCAGCGACAACCAAGCAGGACTTTGGTAGTGTAACCCCAACATGGGTTTACCCAATTGCCCGGACTGGTGCTTATTAGGAATTGACTCCCTGATCATGGGTTGCCCCATCACAATGTACTTCAGTTACTTAAGGTTTCCCTAGAGGTGAACCCAATGATAACCCCAATGTGAGCCTCTACCTACAGCTGTGCTCCCCGCAGACTGGGTTCGCATGTCTTCTTTCCACAAGTTCTTCCCTAAACTGGTGAGACCACGAGGATCTTTTCCCATATACACATCCCTAACTGTGGATGTGATCTTGTAAGCACACTGCCTGATGCAAGGGCTAACGCTTAGGGCCATTAGTATCACCATCGTAAGAAGCTCTGATGACACCTTAATGATCTTTCAACTGGAAAGACATGTCTGTCCTAGATGCACTCGTTAATGATTCAACTAAGCTGGTGAGCGTTACTCCGCTAGATGTCAAGTTGCTCTATCGAATCTTTCTTTGATAGATTAAAATGAGCTCAACCTAGATGGTGGAGAAATCAGTTTAAGGGGTTCCACCCAATATCTTGTCTTTGAGAAGTCACTGGAGTCCTAGTTAAATGTAAGATGTAAAACTCACTTGGTGATGTTGTTGGGGGCGGTGGTGGTGGTGAAGGGGATGGTGTTGGTGGTGGTGGTGGTGGTGGAGGTTGTGTTGCTGCTGGGCCACATTGGTATGACAAACTCAAATATTTGAAAGTTCCAGCGCAAGGGTCAGTAAAAGCTGTATTATCCACAACAATGGAACAACTCGCTCTCCCATCACACCTAAAATAAAAACAATCATTGAATAAAACTTCACAAAAGATTCCAAAAAATCTTACATCTATTAACATCTATTTTCAAGGAATGGTTTTATGGTTTCATGGTTTTTCTTACTGAGTGGCCAGAACATTGAAGGCCGAAGTGCTGAGACAGTCAGTATTAGCGAGTTGTGAATCTGGTCTATCTTCAGAGCAAATGGTTGCGTCTAAACGGCCGTACTCAGCTGAAAGCACTGTAATGACTCCCTGTGCTGTTGATAAAACATTTTATTAATAACACTTTTTGTACAATTTGGTCTAAATCATTGTACAGAATGCAAATGCATTGATAATCTAAAACCCAGAGTACTCACCACAGCTGAGTTGGGCAGTCTGGGATTCACAGGTAACAAGACTTATTGGTGTACCTTGAGTCAGAGATGAACAGCATGTTAGGAGGAGATACTACTGTGTTGATTGAGAGATTTTTTTGCCATTTTGTAAATTAATACGATGGTTTTATCATTGTATCATTTTGTTCCGTGTAAAGAGCAAGGATGAATAACTGCCTACTTGAATGAATGCAAGCTTTTGCATTGCACTTCTTGAGGTATAATTCTGATATTTATAACTGCAATGAAAATACTATGTTGATCATCCATGCAAACTAAAAAATTCTCATAAGAGAGATAGTTTGGCAATTCATAAGAATGCACAAACCGTGGACTCAAGGTAAGCATAAACTGCAAAAATCAAAACATCTGAAATGTGCAATATTCCATAATTCCATCATAAATTGTTTTAAAACTTAAAAGAATTCTAGTGAAAAAGCCTTGATGTCTTCAAGGCGAAAAAAACATATAATATTCACAGCCTTACCACATTAAGAATTTATTTTGGGATTTGGCAGAATCAAAGTTTTTTAACCCAGCCCTAGTAAACGTTTAACAAATGAATGATGAGAAACTCAGTCATGATTGAAGAATCAGTTAGATGTTTTACTCGCCTGATGGTGGTGGTGGTGGAGGTGGTTGTGTTGGCGGTGGTGGTGGTGGTGGAGGTGGTGGTGGTTGTGTGTCTGCTGGGCCACATTGGTATGACAAACTCAAATATTTGAACGTTCCAGCGCAAGGGTCAGTAAAAGCTGTATTATCCACAACAATGGAACAACTCGCTCTCCCATCACACCTAAAATAAAAACAAACATTGAATAAAACTTCACAAAAGATTCCAAAAAATCTTACATCTATTAACATCTATTTTCAAGGAATGGTTTTATGGTTTCATGGTTTTTCTTACTGAGTGGCCAGAACATTGAAGGCCGAAGTGCTGAGACAGTCAGTATTAGCGAGTTGTGAATCTGGTCTATCTTCAGAGCAAATTGTTGCGTCTAAACGGCCGTACTCAGCTGAAAGCACTGTAATGACTCCCTGTGCTGTTGATAAAACATTTTATTAATAACACTTTTTGTACAATTTGGTCTAAATCATTGTACAGAATGCAAATGCATTGATAATATAACACCCAGAGTACTCACCACAGCTGAGTTGGGCAGTCTGGGATTCACAGGTAACTAGATTTACTGGTGTACATCAAATCAGAGAGGAACAGCATGTTAGGATAAGATGCTACTGTGACGCAAATACAGCCTCTACTGGACTACATACAAGAATTTACATTGCACATGGTGTATAATTCTGACATTCATCACTTTGGTGAGAATCCTGTGTTATGTTGATTTCCCATCCAAATTTATTTTTCCCATTCAAATTTATTTTTCCCATTCAAATTTATTTTTCCCATCCAAATTCTCATAAGAGAGATACTTTGGCAATTCATAAGAATGCACAAACCGTGGACTCAAGGTAAGCATAAACTGCAAAAATCAAAACATCTGAAATGTGCAATATTCCATAATTCCATCATAAATTGTTTTAAAACTTAAAAGAATTCTAGTGAAAAAGGGTGATGTCTTCAAGGCGAAAAAAACATATAATATTCACAGCCTTACCACATTAAGAATTTATTTTGGGATTTGGCAGAATCAAAGTTTTTTAACCCAGCCCTAGTAAACGTTTAACAAATGAATGATGAGAAACTCAGTCATGATTGTTTCTCCATTGTATTTTTGAAATATAGGCTTCAATTTTTTTCCACACGTTGTTCAAAGATATTTTCAGATGTGAAATGTATGACTTATATTTCCATTTAAGAAGAAGAATCAGTTAGATGTTTTACTCGCCTGGTGGTGGTGGTGGTTGTGTGTCTGCTGGGCCACATTGGTATGACAAACTCAAATATTTGAAAGTTCCAGCGCAAGGGTCAGTAAAAGCTGTATTATCCACAACAATGGAACAACTCGCTCTCCCATCACACCTAAAATAAAAACAATCATTGAATAAAACTTCACAAAAGATTCCAAAAAATCTTACATCTATTAACATCTATTTTCAAGGAATGGTTTTATGGTTTCATGGTTTTTCTTACTGAGTGGCCAGAACACTGAAGGCCGAAGTGCTGAGACAGTCAGTATTAGCGAGTTGTGAATCTGGTCTATCTTCAGAGCAAATGGTTGCGTCTAAACGGCCGTACTCAGCTGAAAGCACTGTAATGACTCCCTGTGCTGTTGATAAAACATTTTATTAATAACACTTTTTGTACAATTTGGTCTAAATCATTGTACAGAATGCAAATGCATTGATAATATAACACCCAGAGTACTCACCACAGCTGAGTTGAGCAGTCTGGGATTAAATAAAATTTACAACACAATCATAATTACCACCTATTCACAATGAAAGGTGACTGAGTTGCATGTGACAGGACGTAAATTTCATCCTTAAAGTGGATGCGGATTTCAATGAGGTCAAGTACTTTATCTAACATACATGATCAATCTGAATGATGATATTTTTGCATTGATAATGTCACTTGTAGCAACGATACATTATTTATAGACAAAATAAGTTAGTGTGATGAGATGGTAACTCAAACTGAGGGACTTAACAAAAACTTATTTTAATAAATACATATCTTATGTAAAATATATAGGCTAATACTGAAAAAAATCTTATTCCTTGATAACTTGCAAATGTGATGTTTGTAACCATGGACAGGTGAAATTGACCCTGTATCAATTAAAAATATTTAAAACACTTTTGTGCCTTATGCAGTCTTTTGAACATTGCGTCTTTAAAAGCACCCATTTTGTTTAATGATCCCTATTCAGTTATTGTTAAGCATGCAAATGCATTAATTGGACACATTATTCATTTGGACATTAAGTCTCGAAACACTGAAATATAATAACTAACCACAGGAAAGAGAAGCAGTTTGGCCCTCACAGGCGATGAAGTCCACTGCTTTGAGACCTGCAGACAAACAGTAATTCGTACACATTTATACAGATGCACACTTATTATACAGTACAATTAGTAGTGCGATAAGAAAGAGTTCTTACCATGTTGGCCTATCAGAACCAACACTGAAAATGTAACAAAATAGAAGTAAGCACAAATATTATTCAAACAATATCAACATATGAAAAGAAATGAATGAAAACAGCGAGACCGATCATCAGACTTACAGGTGATGAAGCTCAGCTCTCGGTGGAGCATGTTGAATGTGCAGACAGACGAACAGATGGATGAAACTCTTTGTTGATGAGGACTGATCGGATTTCTTATTTATAGAGGCAAACCTGAAACACCCGAAACTGTTAGATGGAAAATGGGTGGAACACCTATTGTAGAATAAACAACTGTTACATATTAAAATGACAGTCATACAATTCTGCAACAATCCAAAACAAAATAATTGTAGCTAGGAATGAGGAATCTCAAAATCAAGCAACATTAAAGAACTTTAATGACTGTTATAAAGAAACACTATACACAATAAAATGTGTATATTTTTATATATATATATACTAACTGTAAAACTGCAAGTATAGGTCTTTATTGTGTGTCAAACCATCATGGATCCAGGATTGTTTTTTGCTCTAGATACATGATTGCTGATTAAGTTGTAGTTCACCCAAATATGAAAGTCATTTGTCATCTTTTGCTCTCAACTGTTTTTTTACACAAAACAAAAGAAAGTCATACAGGTTTTAAAGGACAATACGCGCCTGTAGTGTCCTTATAAGAACTAGTTATTAAGATATTCTGCTGTGGTGAGTTAGTAGGTAAATCACTTTACATTTCCCAATCATTTGTCAGAATTCTGAAAGACTTTGTATGCACAGGCAGTGATTAAATGACATAATTATTGTGCTTCTATGTTTTCATAATGTTCGATTTCGAAATGATCTTTACATTAACCTAGTAACCAATCGAGGTTAATGTAGATATATATCATATATCAATAACATCAATCATATATATTCATAATCATATCTTAACACTAAAACCTTCTGACTTCAAATCAGCCTTTCCAAGCCAACATCAATTGTTCACAAACTTTTACCTCATTAACTTATGTTTCATTGTGTTCATCCCAATAGACCTCCAGTCTTTAAGATTGTAAAATACCTTTTTCAATCTCCTGCATAACTATGATAGTCAAAGGAACTTCTGGTTAAGAGCTGACATTCTATCTCAGTTCATGAGTAATTAAAACAGGTTTAGTGTGGGCATGACAGGAACGATATGCGCTTACGTGCACAATGTCAAAGGACAGAATGTCCCTTTTAATTGACATTATTAAGATTCTGAGAATTTCTGTCATATACCTCAGGGCAGGTCTCATTGTATGTCATTACAAAACCGAGTATTAGTGGAGAACAGTATGAAACTGGTGTAATTATGTCTTGATAAAATAATACTATGTACAGATCTGTAATTGTAGGATCTGTTATGTTGTTTACCAATTTTTTGTCTCAAAGAATTAAAACAAAAACAATGAGAAGTGTTATAGCTTCAACCGATATAAGGGCGTTTTTCCTTGTTGGATACATCACTCACAGATGAAGTCTTTTATATTCAGGTGTGTCCTCTTCTGAACAACTAACGTTCAGATGACTGGCAAGAATGCTCCCGACTTGCCTGGTGATTTAAGTGCTGGACTTGTGATTCCAAGGTCACTGTTTCGATATTCGGTACAAGTGGGGATTCAATACCTTCAATACTAATACCGAGGTGAGTCACTTGAGCAAGGCACTGTTCCCCTGTATGCCTACCGGGCACTGCTCCCCCTACCTTCTCCCCGGGCACTGCTCCCCCTACCTTCTCCCCGGGCACTGCTCCCCCTACCTTCTCCCCGGGCACTGCTCCCGCTACCTTCTCCCCGGGCACTGCTCCCCCTACCTTCTCCCCGGGCACTGCTCCCCCTACCTTCTCCCCGGGCACTGCTCCCCCTACCTTCTCCCCGGGCACTGCTCAGAGTGTATGTCACAGTGTGTGTGTGTTCACTTACTGACTTGACTTGGCCTGACCTGACCTTACTTGACTGGACTTTTAAGATCTCCAATATGGTTACGAAAGTTTTAGACTGATCTACAACCTTTAGAGAGCCTTTTGAGACACAGCTTTACTTTTACCAAAGATACTCGTCCGTGTCAGTTTACACTTAGCAGACTGTCACCAACTTTAGTTCCGATGAAATGATACTAATTCTAATTACATTTTCACAAAGCTCAAAAATCAACCACTTTCTGTTTATCTTTTTCAAAACAGCTTCATACCGTGCTTCAATTCATTCACATTGACTTCAACTCATTCATATTGTGCCTAGGTTAATGAATTTGTGTAAACAGAATGGGTTTTAACATTGATTTGTATTGAGAAGAGTGAGTAAAGAGTGTTTACTGTACTGTACTGTACTTCAACTGGTAGGCTAGTTACAATTTTTGGAAATTCTAACCTATAGAAAAGCTTGGGATATGGTGCCTTGCTCAAGTATACTTCAATTCAATTCAATTCACTTTTATTGTCACATCACCACAGCACATGTGCCCTGGTGAGTGAAATTCTTAGGAGCTTGCTCCAAAAACAGCGCAGTACATATAACATATAACATGTAACATATAGTGCAGACATAAGACAGTGTGCAATATGCACATACATATAGTCAGTACACACAGTGTACTATAGACAACACAGTCGAAATATTCAACATACATACATTTAGCACGAGAAAAACATTAAACACTAAACACAGTGTGCACGTTCTGCATAATGTAAACAATGTAAACAAATTTCATTAAATGTACTTCAGTTATTGTCTGCTGGCACTGGGATTCAAACCCACAACCCGCTGCTTACAAGTCAAACTCTCTAGCCACCAGACCATGACGGATTAAGGTCTGGACCCCAGGCGTGGACACAGCCGTCGTGTTGTAGACACAGGCATGTCAGCCATCCTGTCCGTGTCTCTTCAGGGTTTCTTCCCACCAGTGCCTTACTTTCAAATTCAACATTGCGTCCATATGAAACTGGCATAATAGACAGCAACAAATAAGTTATAAAGTATAAAAGTAATAGTTTTTTTTTTTCGGAGCAAGAATTACACCTTAACACAGAAAAAAAATGTGATCCCGTTAATTGACCTCTTAAGTTCTATTTTTTTCATGTCTGTGGTAAAACAATGCCGTTTTGTATTTATATTTATATACATGTATAAAGGAAAATGAAAAACCTAAATCGGAATACTCAAGAAGGAAAAGACATGTTACATAGATGTGTGTTGTCAGGATAAACAACTTTGTTGTTTCTCAAAATATTTTCAATAGAATGGATTTGTTCTGTGAAACAAAAGGTATTCAAACGTTAAAAATGATCAAAACAAAGAGAGGCACTAACAGCTCCACCTTTATAACACACACACACACACACACACACACACACCTTCACAATGTGTCTATTATATTCAGCTTTAATTGGTGTTTGTGAAAGACAGGTGTAACCGGTAGCGCATTTTAGTGAGCTGTAGCTATTCTTTCTCTGTGTGTATAATCTGTATGTCAGCATACACCAGAACTATGGACCAGAACTCTAGATTCGCTACAGGGGGCAAATTGAGTTAAGCCGTATTAACACAAAAAAAAAACAGACAGACCAGGAAAATGACTCCAATTTGACCAATTTATTTCCTTTTACTTTGCAGCATATTTGAAAATGATTGTGAAATAAAATGAAATAGCAATAAACAATACAATTGTGTAATCAATGCATTTGTCTTTCCCTTCCAGAATGTATGGTTTGAGCCCCTTGGTAGTTTAGCAATATAATACATTCAGTTACATCCTATTACACTGAAATGGCCCAAATAAGATTAATATAAGGGTTATAAAATCGTACATCTTATTATATGACACATAAATAATGCAGTTTTATTATAAATGGGCGTCAGATTGGTCTTGCCTACAGAGTCCGATAAATTAACTGAAATTCTAATCATACAGGCTTTAAGTCATTTTGTGCAGAAATGCCAGAGTAAGACATTACAGAACCCTTCAACCACGCCACTGGAGTTCGTCGTTGGCCCAGTGGGTGAGGAGTTTTTACAATATTAAGTCTAATATTCCAGACAAGGGTTTCACAAACACACACACTCAAATGCCATGGAGGCAAACGGTTTGTTTCACTGCAAAACATTTTTTCTTCCTAGCCTGGACAAGGGTTTCACAAGCTCACTTTCTTTGGTCGCATGCCTCTTTCTGGCCAGAGCCGCTTCTTCTGCCCTTGGTTCTTCTGGCTGCGGCAGCACTTGAGGATGATCTCCTTCAAGCCTGCTTGCTTTCTTAAAGCTTTGTCCTTACTTCCAGACGACAGGGATGTTTTGACACATATTGTGATACACTGGCCCATACTTTGTTTTCTCTAGTAAACATTTCTACTGCAGTCTTCTGTTGGGTCAGTGTCACGGTTTGGATGGCACTCTTAGTGCTGATGCTCATTCTGCCATTTTTTTTTACATGAATATTCTTTACAAGTCTGCAGCACACAATGCAATGATTTCTAATGATAGCTTTGGAAGCAAAACGTAGCCCTTTATAATGCAAAAAATTTGCTGTCGGCAGGTTTGGTGCATTACCCTAAATTCACACCTGCTGGCAGCAAAAGGCACTGAGGAAAGTTAAAATCAGTTTAACTTTAATAATGAGCCATGACAAAATTAACGAATCAAAATATAGAAGTGATCCGCGTCAGAGGAGTCAAGAGAACGCAGCCATGTAAAACTTGTTCCGACCACATTAGTTCCCTGTGCAGAGTCGAGGAGAAATTCATTGCTTTTTAATTATATTATTTCTGTTATACATGAACAGAGACACAAATTAAAAATGATGTGTGAATCAAAGTGCCTGAAATCTTGAGTTTATGATGTGTATATACATTGTGTGTCGGTGCACGTGTGCATGCAAGAACACAAAAGTTGCAGGTGCAAATTATTTAAATATATGAGGATAATTTAACTTGTCCTTTGTTTTTTAGTCAGCAAGTTTAATTAGTTTGCTTTGAGGCTCCATTAAATAAAATTTACAAGACTAGACAGGGCGTCGAGAAGCATTCTGCTCCAACGTCGGCGGCGATAGAGTCTCCTGACCCTCGCCGGCGGCTGTGTGAATATGCGGTTAGCCCTTCACATTCACCAGATTCTAAATAGACATCGTTTAAAAGTAATCTCCCCATCCAATGCAACGGTCACATCAGCTGTACCCCTGGTCCATTTAATATTCTTCTGAGGACCCCTACAATATGTAAGTGATAACATTTTCCACTTTAAACTGATTTACAGATGCATTCTTACTTTTTATAAAGGCATCTTTTATGTCTCTTAACATTCCATTCATCAAATTAAATGAATGGCAAAGCACAGTATTTTGTTCACGTACCCCCTTCTGTCAGCTCACATACCGCCCTGCGCCCACATAGTTTGAGAACCACTGATCTAAACATTCACATCTACCCACCAAAAGCGCTTTAAAAGTAGAGCTACATCCAGCTGACTTCAATGCCTGCCGCACACATGACAACCTCCATAACATTTCGTTAATCGGGGTAGCTCAGAATTGTAGTAGCCAGACCTGAGGGCCGAACACCTGGCTTAAGTTAGTTGCTCATAAGGTTACAACCCAAGTTGGCTTTCTGAAATGCAATATACTTGCGAACTAAAGTGAACCAGTTCGCTTGCTATGCAAGACGGTCAGATAATGCAGGAATTAACATTACAACTACCTAATAATGTTAGATGGCTAGAATTCGCTCTGTGGCGAACAGAAATTCCAGCATTGGATCCGCTTGTATTGCTTGTTATCAAGCACTTTGCTCGAAACATAGGCCAACTACGTGGAAAAAACACTAGCTGATGTTATTTGACTTAAGCAAACAAATGCTATTTAGCTCCAAAAAGACTGCCTTGCCTTAGACTCAATTTCCAGAGTTACCACATTAGGTCAGGTGTCTCTTTGACACGAACATAGATGGCACGGTGTTTCAACATCCTGAATCAAGCAATAACATTCAGATTGGTCTAGAAAGACAAAAAGAATTGTCCAATAATGGCCTACATTGCATGAAAGCCCAATTTCTGTTTTAAAATCTTACAAGCATGTACATACACACATAAATGTAAAATGAGGTATGGAATCCAAGGGTCTCTTAGTCTTTAACTATTCAGTGAGATAATACAAGATACGGCCATTAAACAAAAGCTTTTGAAACCTTCATTTTAACTTTTCTAGTGGGATAACAAATCAAATAGTACCACTCAGATGCATCCAAAATTGTGATTGAGACCGTTAACACTTTCAGAACCATTTCTTAATTATGCAGTAAAAGCAAATTATACGAGACAAAATAGCATCATATAGGGGTTAAAAATGAAGACGGACACGATTTTGTTTTTCAATTAAACTTTATAAGGAAGGTTTGGAAGTGAAATTTAAGTTCACAAACTGTCATTTAAATCTATTTGATACCAAATCCCTTCACTAGAGGCTACCGAGTAACTCAAGCACGAACAACTTAAGTCAAACAATACATGAACTTGTCCACAAAGTATTTTTAGCTAGCTGAAAGAATGTCTGGTGTCCTACATTTTGTAACACCATAAACACACCAAACAGAGAGTTTTAATTGAAAGCAATTTATTAAAGAGTTGCTTATGACATAAACCCAGTAGAGAAAACAAGACCAAAGGTAGATAATAATACCATTGAGAATACAGACGAAAAATGAAACTGAAAATTGATATTTTCATCCAAGAAATGCAGAGGTTCTGTTTGCTCAATTTATCCTATAATGTGAAAATTAAATTCGAAGTGGGACACAAGGCTATTATACATCACATCTATATTACAATTTTTATGAAAAACGAAGAAATTTTAGATATGCATCATCTGAATTTATCAATTATCAACAAAAATGATCATGATCTTCATTAAAGTGGTTAAAGGGAGATATTTGAAATACTCACATGATTATTGACAACTGTAAGACACCTCCAAGTATTTATGGATCTTGGGGCACCGGTCACGGAACTTGGCATTTGAAGCACGTAGGACACAACGTCTCTTTCCATTACAACTGAAGACATACAAATGAGCAGCTGGCATTGCATTAATGCTTTAAGAAACATTTAAAGACATTAACTGAACAACATAATATTCATCTTGTGTGAAGTGTTATTGTAATACCCGAGTTGGAGGTTTCTGGTCTGAGATGATTTGCATTTAGAGGACATTGCTTTACGATTTTTGCAAGGGCAGGTCACATTGTCTCTCCTCCCATAATTAGCATAGTGAATTTTAAGTTTGCGCCCAGGACCTAAAACACAAAATGTTTTATGAACAAAGGTCCCATCATATGGTAATAGGGTTTGAATTGACTATAATATCTTACCACAGCTTATGTTGCTGCTTTGATCTTGACAGACTATACCAGTTACTGTTTTTTGAAAAAAGCAAAAAAAAGTGTTAAGAGAAACTACAAACACTTGTTTTTATCCACCCAATAAGCGAGACATTCATCAAGCCCTTAAGAATTACTCTCAGGAACACTACTTTGTTGACAGATAGACTTGTAACAAATTGCTTAAAGCTACGCTATAATTAAATAAAGTCTGTCATAATTTCAGCAAAGTATAGGACTAAATCTTGTCCATTTAAGAGAGGATTCAAAATGGAAAGAAACTGTCAATCGTGTGAGTGGTAAAGTAATTTGACCAAGGAAACATTGATACACATAGCAATTTAAAGATCATGGGTTAATCCAGCAATATGGACTTGAGAAAAGCTTTCCAAGAATCCAATTATTCCTTGTAATCTGAAACAACCGATTCTAATCCACAAAGATCCTTAAGTTTATGCATACGTTTGGATAAAAAAATAAAAAATACAATT
This sequence comes from Triplophysa yarkandensis, assembly GCA_033220385.1. NCBI lineage: Eukaryota > Metazoa > Chordata > Actinopteri > Cypriniformes > Nemacheilidae > Triplophysa > Triplophysa yarkandensis. The sequence continues at coordinate 445,782 of JAWHQN010000155.1, read as the reverse complement.
AAGTTTAAGTCGTGGAGAGCTAATGCCAGTTTATAACAAAAACTACTCTTCATGTTTCTGTTTGAGCAAACATTAGCATTATGGATGTGAAATTTCTGAAAATGGCACTCATTTGACAGTGAAAATGCTTTCATACAATTGCAGCACATGTCAACATTTGGCAGCAATTTTACACTAAGGTTGAAATTCTTGAATAGCCCAAAATTAGTTTTCAAACCAGTGTTTTGTTACCTGATCTAACAGATTACAGCCTAGATTTTACGAAAAGACCAGCCACCGTTGATAACCAAAGAAAACCAAACATCCAAGTCCCGACTTCTAGCCACTTAAGGCCTCAAAGCAGCCTCAAATAACTGGCAAGTGAACTCCTTGCGATCGACTTTTGATATCGAAGACTAAAATGGCTTTTAGACACCTGAGAAACACCCACCCTGAAAGGCAAGAAACGACACAAGTACTAGTTAAATTTAAGATGTAGAACTCACTTGGTAATGATTGTGCCACAGCAACACATGCATAAGACACACTCAGGTATTTGTACGTTCCAGCACAAGGGTCAGTGAAAGCAACATTGTTCACGAGAACCGAACAACTGATTTGTCCATTGCATCTGAGATGAAATAAAACAGTCAGAACAAATACAAATATTACTTGCATTAAGCATCTGGAAAACTCATAGCATTAAAAGGTGTTTAGGGTTCTTACGTAGAGGTCAGGACGTCGAAAGGTGTAGTGATAAGACAGTCAGTATTTGCAAGTTGTGAATCTGGTATATTAGTACTGCAAATTTCGGCATCCAAACGCCCATAATCAGCTGAAAGCACTCCAATGACTCCCTGCGCTGTTAATAAAGTTTGAGATGTTTTCACATTATATGGTCATGGAATCACTGCACAGCATGCAAACAGAGAAACCTTTAAAGTACTCACCACAGCTGAGATGAGCAGTCTGGGATTCACAGGTCACTAGATTTACTGGTGTACATCAAGTCAGAGGAACAGCATGTTAGATGGGATTCAACAATTTTGCACATCAAGACATTTTCAATTCTCCATTTAAGCATGGGCAATCTCATTTCCTTTTAACATGACACATATGTGGCTGTCCACTATACTGACATTTGTGTATCCTGTTTTTCACACATATGAACAGTAAAACACATGACATTGACTTAGATCCATCTAAGATGAAGGATCAGTTGTAATACTCACTTGTTTGAGGTGCTGGGTCACGACATTCATACGTCACACTCAGATATTTGGAAGGTCCACCACAAGGGCAAGTGAAAGCTGCATTGTTCACAACAATAGAACAACTGGTTTGTCCATTACATCTGAGATCAAATAAGTCAATATAAAGAATACCTATAAATAAAAATTACTTTTATTAAGCATCTTTAAATGTCATATTTTTAAAGATGTTAAGGGTTCTTACAGAGAGGTCAGAACATTGAAAGGTGTAGTAGTGATAAGACAGGCAGGATTTGCAAGTTGTCCATAAGCAGCCGAAATCACTTCAATGACTCCCTGGTCTGTTGATATAAAAAAAGGGTTTTAAAATGACATTTCTGCTAAAGTCCGAATGCAAATGCATTGTAAGGGAAGAATGTAAGATTAGTAGAACTAACCACAGGAAAGAGAAGCAGTTTGACCCTCACAGGTTATGAGTTTCACTGCTTTGACACCTATAGACAAACAGTATTTCATACACATTTAGACAGATGCACACTTATCGTGTCTTTCATTTAATAGTGAGATGTGCAAACAGTTCTTACCCTGTTGGCTTAACAGCATCAAAACTAAAATAAACACACAAACAAGTTTCATTTAAAGAATATCGTAATGAGAGAAATGAGAAGAGTAAAACTGATCAGTAGACTTACAGGTGAAGAGGAAGCTCAGCTCTTTATGAAACATGTTGATTATGTCGACAGATGAACAAATGAACAGATGAATAATGCTTTCTGATCTGAACCCTACTTATTTATAAAGGCAAATCTGAAACAACATTTATGAAAGCATACATGACATTGATAACATACTGTCCTTGTTCAAAAAGTAGGTACAGGACCCATGACCTTTCCTTCACAAACAGGCCAATTTATTTCATTTTAGAAGAAGCGACTAATTACATAACTGTTAACAAGCTGTGCACACACCGGGTGCTGATCAGCATTTGAAAGACTTGATTTTTATTTGTTTTAAACATTTTATTTTAGTGTTAATAGACAACTATATAAAATTTTATATTCTGCGAGAGGTCTGTATTTATCATGTATAATAATATAAATTCAAATCTGCCAAAGTCTGCCAAATGACTAAATGTAAATTCAAATGTAAATGTAATATTAATGATAATAATATTAGTTTTCTGATGATACTGCCACAGACTGGCGAAACTGCTGGTGGCACATTTTTTCATATCAACTTTGTATGTATTGCAATACATTTTTATTTGAACTTAGTTTTAATTTTACGATTAAAATATTTTAGGATGATAAAACCAACACATTATATGTATAAACCACTGCACTTTGATTTATATTAATTGGCATTAATTAAAGAAAGGTTTTTAAAAAATGTATAACAAACGTCCTTTTTACCATGTTCATTTAAGGGAGTTAAAAGAATTTAAATAAATGAAAGTAGCCAGATGTTTAATGTGCATGGCATATGCAGATCCAGACAATCTATACATAGAAACAATTGGCGTTTTTACAAAACTCAGATTATTCAATTACCTGTCAATGCACAACAATGCAGGTTACCTACTGAGATGTTAGTGTATACATTTAGTTGGTTCCAAGGTAACGGGTGTCGAGTTCGACCATCAATTGAGTTCCAGTCCTTTGAGGAAAAAATGTGGAGAAAACAAGGTTTGTATAAACCTGTTGTGTGTGTTTTCCAAATGAGTGGATTTGTGTTTATTTAGTGTCTCCTATGTTTTTAATACAAATTCTATCCTGTTCTAATTTTATAGAACTAGAAAGAAGTGGAAGGGAATGGTTTTATGTTTTATGTTTAGGCAGTTGTAATCTGTGTGTTGTGTGAATGTGCTGAATATTGTATGGTTCTAATAATCTAAGAACACAAATAAAGACTATCTGACAACCTTCTGAATCTATCAACATTCTTTTAACTCAAATATGCACGGATCATTTCGAAAGATATGCTGCCACCACACATTTAGTGTTGAAGTCTGGAAGTATGTTAAGACATGTGTTAAAATAAATCTAATCTTACTTATAACAAATTGTCTTAAAACTTTGAATCAGTTAACATTACTGTTATATGCCACTAGAAACTCTCTAAGATATGAAAAATGAAATACTATGTAGTGCTTCTTAGATACATCTTTTATCAGTTGTCTATAATTGTGAACCTTTCTGAGAAATGTAATCTGCTTTTTTTTGTGATTTGTGTTTCTACATCAAATCATCCCCGTAATGTAATGTACATTCTGTGCAAATATTTATTTTTTAGAATTGACCAAGCAGCAATGACAAAACCTGAAATCCAGGAGAAGGGACAGAGACCATCAATGCAGATGAACACACGTCTTCCTCAAAATAATTAAAATGATGAATAAAGCTTACTTTATGATATTAGCACACTTTTCTCCCTACCTCTATAGATAGCGGGGGCCAGAGAACACTACAGTGTTCGACCTTATTTATGCATCGTAAATTAATCGCGCAATTTCAAAATTAACTGTGTTTACCCAGGAAAGTCTTGGCCAAAAGGCAGCACCATTTACACAATTATAATCATACAAAGAAACATTAAAAAAACACAGGTTATGAAAAGAAATTGGACATTATTGAGGTGGTTTCCTTTGCTTTCAGTTTAGTTTGAAAAGTGTTTAAGGAGAATAGCTCAGATAGTTTCCAGTCCTTCTGCAGCATATTCCAAGCTTAAGGAGCCGAGTGGAAAAAGGCTTTTTAGCCCAACTCAGTGCTGGCAAAGGGAACAGAGAGCAAAAGCTGATCATTTGATCACAGGGAATAAGAATCAACACTTCTCTGAGTGCTTAAAGTAATAATGTATAGAGGCAGTTATCCAAACAGAGCTCTGAAATTCATGTACCAATGTCCCTGACTCCTTGTGGCCAGAGAGGGCCATCCTACTCCTGAATCCAATTCAGTGATGCATCGTGGCTCTACGATTAGTAATGAACCTCAAAGGAGCATGATAAAGTGTGTCCACCACTCTAAGACATGAAGCAATCATATAAAAGATCACCATAACCCTAGTACAGATAAAAAAAGTTGCAGCGACAAGGGGCTTTTTTACTTCAAAAGCACAATTTATGAAAAAGACCAGTTTAAGTTAATTTCTTCACAAGTTGTTCTATGTGTGGTTTAAAAGTGAGAGAGTTATCAAAACACAGGTATTTACCACCTTCGTAATAGTTGGAAAGAGTTACAATTTATGAATAACAAAATGTGTGAACTAAGAAAAGCAGTCTAGTCTAAAGCGTGAAAAATTTGTGTCATTGTTGCATTTATAAATGTAAATGTTTTAACACATGAAAATAGCCAAAAAATATTAAGTGCATCTATTAATGACAGAAGCTAAAATTGATAATACATTTATAGAGGGTATGTCACCCTAATTTAAAGACACATGGGGTTGGGGGTCTTCTGGGTTTAGGTAAATATTCAGCATGGAGCCTCTCAGCAGATCAGGATCTGATTTTGGCTAAGAATAGACTTCTGGGTGTCTTTACTGCACACTGTAAATAGGCACCCAAATAACTATTTAAGAGCTAAAATAGATATGCACATACACATGAAGCCTAACAATAATTATTTCATGTTAATTTTATAAGCACAGTTCCACTTGTATTCAAATATTGCCCGGTGCACTGGGCTGCATAGTGTAATTGATCCAAATGACACAGATTAAAGATGAAGTGTTTGCAATAGAAAGGGTTTATTAAACAGTTGCTCATTACAAAACACATAAAACCCAGTAAAGAATAAAATGGAAGGAACAAAAGGAATACAGGCAAGTCTCAAAAAGAGATTTCCTTCCCCTTCACCGAGATTGAGATGTTGTCTTTGTTGGATTCATCCTACAATGTGAAACAGTGAGCAATTAAAGACCATGTTAGAAACACTTATCCAAAAGCACTTTCAGTTTTAGCATCTCTTGTTTCTATTTTGTTAAACAATTGAAAAGGTTATTTCTGGCACAGCATTATCTGAAGTGGTCTGCAGAATTAAATGGCAGAGTTGTCTTTTCCTGCTATCACTTTGTAGAATATATATATATATCCTGAAGTTTTTCAAAATACTCACATGTTTATTGACAACTGTAAGTCACCTCCAAGTATTTAAGGACCTTGGGGCAACGGTCACGGAACTTTGTATTGGAAGCATGTAGGACACAACTTCTCTTGCCATTACAACTGAAGAGATACAAATAAACAAGTGGAATGATATTAATGCTTCAGATGAACCATTTAAAAAGAAAGATTAACTGTGGAGCATGAGACCGTTTTGTACATATGTTGTAAAGTAAAACTGTAATACCGGGGTTGGAGGATTCTGGTCTGAGATGATATGCATTTGGAGGACACTTCCTTACGACTTCTGCAAGGGCAGGTCGATCGGTCTCTCCTCCCATAGTTAGCATAGTGAATGTAAAGTCTGCGTCCAGGATCTAAAACACAATACATTTTATTAAACAGAGGTCCAGTGAGGCGTCACATCTGATGGTAATTGGATTTGAAGAATTAACTGAACATATATATATCTCTTACCACAGCTAATGGTACCGCTTCGGTTTTGACAGATTATGCGCGTTACTGTTTTTGGAAGAAAAATAAAAGATTAGCCAGTTATAGACCCACGGCAAACAAACATTGGTTTGCATCCACCCAATATCTAGGTTGTATTCATGAAGCCTTTACATCAAATGGTTATATTCCTAAAATGACATCAAAACATTCTACAAATTTGAGTTCACCCTTTTAATATGATACAGACTAGAATAATCTCTTCCTGTAAAGTGAACCAACTGTTTATATTCCACTAAACTCTGGGTTTAACAAAAGGTCAATGAATAAGTTTAAAAAGTAATGCACAGAGATGGACATGACAAAAAGTTTTTGGGGGTAAGAGATACTTCCAACAACTGCAGAACTAATGTCAAATGGGAGAATCAGTTGTGGTTTGGTGGTTAGACAGTTGGACTTTTAAGCAGAAGGTTACAGGTTCCCAGTGCTTTCAGAAAATAGCTGAAATGTCCTTGAGCAAGGCATCTTTCTCACATTTATTCTGCAGTGATAATTGACAACTGCATAATAAGTCGCTTTGGATAAAAGCAGCAGCCGAATGAATAAATGTAATATGATAGTGATATAAATTCTGACATGTGCTTAAAGTGTACTAAACCCTTTTAAAAAGTGGATTCTCACAGAATAGCCAAAACATGTTTGCCCCTCATTGTGTGTCATCCAATCTAACTAAATATGGCCTTGATTTGACAAACCAGCCTCCATAGATTCCTAAAGAAAACCAAACAGGCACCTCTTAATCACGGAAGCCTCTCAAGCAGTCTTAAACAACTGGCAATGTGAAATTTGTAACTGGTGTTAGCAACCCGGAGGAGCCAGGCAACAATAACTACATCACCCATGGAGCAAACAAGGTTAAGGGACTTGCTCAAAGCCACATTAGTCATTAACTGTCGTCCTGTTAACCACCATGTACTCATACCTCCCATCATATATTGAGGATAGAAGCCATCAAATTTTAAGTGCTGAGATTATGAAATGCAGTATTAGTTGAATTTAAGATGTAGAACTTACTTTGTGGTGGTGGTGCAACAACACATGCATAAGACATATTCAGATATTTGTAAGTTCCACTACAAGGGTCAGTGAAAGCTTCATCATTCACAACAACGGAACAACTGAGTTCCCCATCACAACTGTGAGAAAAGAAAATGGTCAATACAAACGCAAAATGAACTTGCATAGCTTTATAAATATATTTAGGGTTCTTACCGAGAGGTCAGAACATTGAGGGGTTTAGTAGTGATGAGACAGTCAGTATTTGCGCGTTGTGAAGCTGGTATGTCTTCACTGCAAGTTGTTGAGTCCAAACGTCCGTAATCAGCTGAAAGCACTTCAATGACTCCCTGTTCTGTTGACAAAGTTTGAAATAATGTTTTCAATTTTAACATTATATATATTAATCCTTGTACAGCATGCAAACAATCAAGTTAAGTACTCACCACAGCCGAATTGAGTAGTCTTTGATTCACAGGTAATTAGATTTGCTGTTGTACATCAAATCAGAGATGAAGGGCATGTTAGGTGGAATGCGACAGTTTTGCACAGACACATTTTCAATTGGCCAATCTCATGCATTTTACTTTTTTAACTGAACTTAACACATAGCTGTCAACTGTACTGTCGGTTGTGTGTCCTGTTTTTAACAGGTAAAAATAATTGAAAACAAGGTTTCATAAAAAGATTCATAAAAAAAAGGAACAGTTGTAGTACTTGGTAGAGGTTCTGGGTCACGACATTCATAAGACACTTTCAGATATTTGTGAGTTCCAGGACAAGGGTTAGTGAAAGCTCCATTGTTCACACGAACTGAACAACTGGATTTTCCATCACATCTGGGACAAATTAAACAAAGAACTCAAAATGAACTTGCATTAAGCATCTTCAAATCTCATAGCTTTATAAAAATGTTAAGGGTTCTTACAGAGAGGTCAGAACATCTAAAGGTTTAGAAGTGATAAGACAGGTAGTATTTGCGAGTTTTGAAGCTGGTATGTTTTCACTGCAGGTCGTTGAGTCTAAACGTCCATAAGCAGCTGAATTCATTTCAATGACTCCCTGTGCTGTTGACAAAAGTTTGAAATAATGTTTCAATTATTTTATACATATATGGTCTTAAAGGTTTGTTGGTGTTTGCATGCTGTTCAAGGATTTAAGTACTCACCACAGCTGAGTTCAGCAGTGTCGGATTCACAGGTCACTAGACTTGCTGTTGTACATCAAATCAGAGATGAACAGCATGTTAGGTGGAATACTACAGTTTTCACATCGAGACATTCGATTTTCCATTTTAATATGAATAATCTCAGGCATTTGTTTTCAACTGAACATATCCGTGACTGTTAAATGTACTGACATTTGTGTATCCTACTATTTTACACATGGGAAACAGTAAAAGAAAATGAGGCGTTTGATTTGAATCCATCTCAAATGAAGGAACATTTGCATTACTTGGTAGAGGTGCTGGGTCACGACATTCATAAGACACAGTCAGATATTTGTGAGTTCCAGGACAAGGGTTCGAGAAAGCTCCATTGTTCACACGAACGTAACAACTGCGTTTTCCATTACACCTGAGATGAAGTATAACGGTCAATACCGAGAATGCAAAAATAACTAGCATTAAACCTCTTGAAAGCTTTATAAAGAGGTTAAGGGTTCTTACCGAGAGATCAGGACATTGAAAGGTTTAGTGGTGATAAGACAGGCAGTATTTGCAATTTTCTCAGCTTTTATTTTATGAGCGCAAGTTGTTGAGTCCAAACGTCCATAATCAGCTGAAAGCACTTAAATGACTCCCTGTTCTGTTGACGAAGAAAATGTAAATGTTGAAACTTCTCATATTTGACATGGTTTTGAAAATCACTGTACAGCATGCAAACATAGAAACCTTTAAGGACTCACCACAGCGGAGTTTAGCAGTCTTTGATTCACAGGTAACTAGATTTGCTGGTGTACATCAAATCAGATGAACAGCATGTTAGGTGGGATTCAACAGTTTTGCACATCAAGACATTTTCAATTCTACACTGAAATATAACCTCATGGATTTGAGTTTTTACTGAACATATCTGTTGCTGGCAACTGATATTTGCGTGGAACAGTAAGAAAAAATAATGAGGCTTATGACATAGATCCATCTAATATGAAGGATCAGTTGTAATACTCACTTGCTCGAGGTGCTGGTTCACGACATTCATACGTCACACTCAGATATTTGGAAGTTCCAACACAAGGGTTAGTGAAAGCTGCATTGTTCACAAGAACCGAACAACTGGATTTTCCATTACACCTGAGACAAAGAAGAATGAATACAAACTCCAAACTTTATATAATGGTCTAGTTCTTACCGTGAGGTCAGAAGATTGAAAGGTTTAGTAGTGATAATACAGGCAGTATTTGAAAGTTGTGAAGATGTTCTTCCAGCAAAGCAAACTTTTGAGCCTAAACGTCCATAAGCAGCTGACAGAACTCTAATGAGTCCCCGGTCTGTTGATACAAAAGTAGGGTTTTAAAATGAAATTTCACCTAAAGTCCGAATGCAAATGCATTGTAAGGGAAGAACGTAAGAATTAAGAGAACTAACCACAGGAAAGAGAAGCAGTTTCATCCTCACAGGTTATGAGTTTCACTGCTTTGACACCTATAGACAAACAATAATTCATACACATTTAGACAGATGCACACTTATCGTGTCTTTCATTTAATAGTGAGATGTGCAAACAGTTCTTACCCTGTTGGCTTAACAGCATCAAAACTAAAATAAACACACAAACAAGTTTCATTTAAAGAATATCGTAATGAGAGAAATGAGAAGAGTAAAACTGATCAGTAGACTTACAGGTGAAGAGGAAGCTCAGCTCTTTATGAAACATGTTGATTATGTCGACAGATGAACAAATGAACAGATGAATAATGCTTTCTGATCTGAACCCTACTTATTTATAAAGGCAAATCTGAAACAACATTTATGAAAGCATACATGACATTGATAACATACTGTCCTTGTTCAAAAAGTAGGTACAGGACCCATGACCTTTCCTTCACAAACAGGCCAATTTATTTCATTTTAAAGGAGCGACTAATTACATAACTGTTAACAAGCTGTGCCCACACCAGGTGCTGATCAGCACTTGAAAGACTTGATTTTTATTTGTTTTAACATTTAATTTTAGTGTTAATAGACAACTATATCAAATGTTGTATTCTGCGAGAGGTCTGTATTTATTATGTATAATAATATTAATTTATTTTATTAATTTATTTTGGAGATGATACTGCCACAGACTGGCGACATCTGCTGGTGCCAAACTTTTCAAATAGGACATTTTTCTGTCTATTCCACTGGCTTTGCTTTTCATGAAGATGAATATTAAATACAATATAAAAGCAATAATTAACTAATTTAATGGAAATATCAAATAAACAAAGATTATATTAGGTATATAATTATTAATATAATTTTCCTCTATGGGCAAGTAACCTAGGCAGCCTTTTGCCTTTTCAGGCCTTTAGCTCCTTAACAGTTTTCAAGCACAACAAATTTTATATTTAACATGTTTAATTTAGCACATTTGAACAAAAGTGTTTCTAGTCAGTTGAAATATTATTGGGCTTCAAGAAAGGACACTCTACAGAGACAGCTCTGCTCTCAGTTGTTGAAGACCTACGACTGGCAAGGGCGGCCTCCATGTCATCCGTTCTCATCCTGCTAGACTTATCCGCTGCTTTTGACACCGTTAACCACAGTATTCTCCTTTCGACTCTCAAGGAAATGGGCGTCTCAGACAAGGCTCTCCAATGGTTAGTATCCTACCTCTCGGGTAGATCCTTCAAGGTTTCGTGGGGAGGTGAAGTCTCAGAACCGCAACATCTTGACACCGGTGTACCTCAGGGCTCAGTTCTTGGACCGTTGCTCTTCTCGATCTACATGACATCACTGGGATCAGTCATTCGTAAGCATGGCTTATCCTACCACTGTTATGCGGATGACACGCAACTCCACCTAGCGTTTCATCCCGGAGATCAGACGATTTCGACCCGAGTCTCAGCATGTCTGAGCGACATCTCCCTCTGGATGAAGCAACACCACCTACAACTTAACCTTACGAAAACGGAACTTCTTGTCATCCCTGCCGACTCGAAGACTCGTCACAATCTCTCGATCCAACTAGGAGCATCAACCATTGTGCCCTCCAGGTGTGCGAAAAACTTGGGAGTAATCATCGATGATTCTCTCAACTTCACAGATCATGTTGCCGCGACTGTCAGATCCTGCAGATTCATGCTTTACAACATCAGGAAGATCAGACAGTTTCTCACAGAACACTCCACACAGGTCCTGGTTCAAGCTCTGGTCCTGTCCAGGCTAGATTACAGCAATGCGCTGCTTGCTGGACTCCCGATGTGCACAACTAAACCTCTGCAGATGATTCAAAATGCAGCGGCAAGAGTGGTGTTCAAGGAACCAAAAAGGACCCATGTAACACCTCTCTTCATAAAACTGCATTGGCTTCCTGTAGCAGCCCGCATTGAATTTAAATGTCTTCTCATTGCCTACAAAACCACCACCGGCTCAGCACCCACTTACCTTAACTCCCTAATGCAAAGATATAGGCCCTCAAGATCTCTACGCTCCGCAAATGAGCGGAGACTTGTGGTACCAGCTCAAAAGGGTAAGAAATCTCTCTCTCGAACGTTCTCTGCTTCAGTTCCTCGATGGTGGAACGATCTGCCTCTGGCTTCACGCTTGTCAGACTCGGTCTCTATCTTCAAAAAACACCTAAAAACTCACTAACTCACTTCTTTTCTAACTACTCACTCTATCAAAAAAAAAAAATTTAAATTAAAAAAATATATATATATATTTTGTAACTTCGCTCTCTGTGTAACTCGGAAGCATTGTTGTAGCACTTGTTCACCTGTTGTTGTATCGGCTATTTACCGCTTCATTGTCTCCTCGACTATTGTAAGTCGCTTTGGATAAAAGCGTCTGCTAAATGACTAAATGTAAATGTAAATGTATTGTGTAATCTAAATGACACTCAAAGAACAGACCAAAGTGTTTGCAATTGAAAGTGATTTATTGAACAGTTGCTTATATGACAGAACAAACCTTAAACCCAGTACAGAAAAAAGTTAAAGGAACTAAAGCAATGTAGGTTATAAATCTAATCATGAAAACAACCCAGAAGATTTCCTCCACTTCACCGAAATTGAGATGTTGTCTTCGTTGGAATCATCCTACATATGTTCAATAAAGGGGACACAGAAAGCAAGACCATGTCATAAATGTTTATCTTAAAGCACTTGCAGTTTTTATTACAGTATTTTTATCTCTTTATAGTTTCTATAGTGTTAAACAATAGAAATGGGAAGCTCTTTTGGATCAGCGTCTATAGAATATAAAGCAACAAGCAATATGGTATAAAATCCATTTTCCATACACATCATAAAGTACATATCATAAAGTGACACCTCTGCTTCTTAATCACATCAATAAGGTTGTTGCAGGAAAATATTTGAAATACTCACATGATTATTGACAACTGTAAGTCACCTCCAAGTATTTATGGATCTTGGGGCACCGGTCACGGAACTTGGCATTTGAAGCACGTAGGGCACAATTTCTCTTGCCGTTACAACTGAAGACATACAAATAAACAACTGGTATTAAATGTATGCTTCATATGAATAGTTTTGATAAAGATATTAACTGGAGAGAATGAGATTGTATTATAGTCTTGTGTAAAGTGTAATTGTAATACCGGAGTTGGAGGTTTCTGGTCTGAGGGGATGTGCATGTGGAGGACATTGCTTTACGATTTTTGCAAGGGCAGGTCACATTGTCTCTCCTCCCATATGTAGCAAAGTGAATGTGAAGCGTGTAACCAGGATCTAAAACACAAAACAGATTTGAATAAATTAAGGTCTCGTAAGGTGTCACATCTGATGGTAATAGGTTTTGAGGAATTAACCAATAAATCTTACCACAGCTAATGTTGCTGCTTTGATCTTGACAGATTATTTGTGTTACTGTTTTTAGAGAAAAGGAAAATATTATTCAGTTAAAGACCAACCACATAATCAAATAGTTAATAGTTAAACTCTTTAACATTCAGTTAAAAAAGAAGCTAATGAAAAAATTATTTGACTTTGAATACTCAGAGGCAGCGACAACCAAGCAGGACTTTGGTAGTGTAACCCCAACATGGGTTTACCCAATTGCCCGGACTGGTGCTCATTAGGAATTGACTCCCTGATCATGGGTTGCCCCATCACAATGTACTTCAGTTACTTAAGGTTTCCCTAGAGGTGAACCCAATGATAACCCCAATGTGAGCCTCTACCTACAGCTGTGCTCCCCGCAGACTGGGTTCGCATGTCTTCTTTCCACAAGTTCTTCCCTAAACTGGTGAGACCACGAGGATCTTTTCCCATATACACATCCCTAACTGTGGATGTGATCTTGTAAGCACACTGCCTGATGCAAGGGCTAACGCTTACCCAGTGAGGGTAGTGCCACCATCTGGTAGGGCCATTAGTATCACCATCGTAAGAAGCTCTGATGACACCTTAATGATCTTTCAACTGGAAAGACATGTCTGTCCTAGATGCACTCGTTAATGATTCAACTAAGCTGGTGAGCGTTACTCCGCTAGATGTCAAGTTGCTCTATCGAATCTTTCTTTGATAGATTAAAATGAGCTCAACCTAGATGGTGGAGAAATCAGTTTAAGGGGTTCCACCCAATATCTTGTCTTTGAGAAGTCACTGGAGTCCTAGTTAAATGTAAGATGTAAAACTCACTTGGTGATGTTGTTGGGGGCGGTGGTGGTGTTGAAGGGGATGGTGTTGGTGGTGGTGGTGGTGGAGGTTGTGTTGCTGCTGGGCCACATTGGTATGACAAACTCAAATATTTGAAAGTTCCAGCGCAAGGGTCAGTAAAAGCTGTATTATCCACAACAATGGAACAACTCGCTCGCCCATCACACCTAAAATAAAAACAATCATTGAATAAAACTTCACAAAAGATTCCAAAAAATCTTACATCTATTAACATCTATTTTCAAGGAATGGTTTTATGGTTTCATGGTTTTTCTTACTGAGTGGCCAGAACACTGAAGGCCGAAGTGCTGAGACAGTCAGTATTAGCGAGTTGTGAATCTGGTCTATCTTCAGAGCAAATTGTTGCGTCTAAACGGCCGTACTCAGCTGAAAGCACTGTAATGACTCCCTGTGCTGTTGATAAAACATTTTATTAATAACACTTTATGTACAATTTGGTCTAAATCATTGTACAGAATGCAAATGCATTGATAATCTAAAACCCAGAGTACTCACCACAGCTGAGTTGGGCAGTCTGGGATTCACAGGTAACAAGACTTATTGGTGTACCTTGAGTCAGAGATGAACAGCATGTTAGGAGGAGATACTACTGTGTTGATTGAGAGATTTTTTTGCCATTTTGTAAATTAATACGATGGTTTTATCATTGTATCATTTTGTTCCGTGTAAAGAGCAAGGATGGATAACTGCCTACTTGAATGAATGCAAGCTTTTGCATTGCACTTCTTGAGGTATAATTCTGATATTTATAACTGCAATGAAAATACTATGTTGATCATCCATGCAAACTAAAAAATTCTCATAAGAGAGATAGTTTGGCAATTCATAAGAATGCACAAACCGTGGACTCAAGGTAAGCATAAACTGCAAAAATCAAAACATCTGAAATGTGCAATATTCCATAATTCCATCATAAATTGTTTTAAAACTTAAAAGAATTCTAGTGAAAAAGCCTTGATGTCTTCAAGGCGAAAAAAACATATAATATTCACAGCCTTACCACATTAAGAATTTATTTTGGGATTTGGCAGAATCAAAGTTTTTTAACCCAGCCCTAGTAAACGTTTAACAAATGAATGATGAGAAACTCAGTCATGATTGAAGAATCAGTTAGATGTTTTACTCGCCTGGTGGTGGAGGTGGTTGTGTTGGCGGTGGTGGTGGTGGTGGTGGAGGTGGTGGTGGTGTTGCTGGGCCACATTGGTATGACAAACTCAAATATTTGAAAGTTCCAGCGCAAGGGTCAGTAAAAGCTGTATTATCCACAACAATGGAACAATTCGCTCTCCCATCACACCTAAAATAAAAACAAACATTGAATAAAACTTCACAAAAGATTCCAAAAAATCTTACATCTATTAACATCTATTTTCAAGGAATGGTTTTATGGTTTCATGGTTTTTCTTACTGAGTGGCCAGAACACTGAAGGCCGAAGTGCTGAGACAGTCAGTATTAGCGAGTTGTGAATCTGGTCTATCTTCAGAGCAAATTGTTGCGTCTAAACGGCCGTACTCAGCTGAAAGCACTGTAATGACTCCCTGTGCTGTTGATAAAACATTTTATTTATAACACTTTTTGTACAATTTGGTCTAAATCATTGTACAGAATGCAAATGCATTGATAATATAACACCCAGAGTACTCACCACAGCTGAGTTGGGCAGTCTGGGATTCACAGGTAACAAGATTTACTGGTGTACATCAAATCAGAGAGGAACAGCATGTTAGGATAAGATGCTACTGTGACGCAAATACAGCCTCTACTGGACTACATACAAGAATTTACATTGCACATGGTGTATAATTCTGACATTCATCACTTTGGTGAGAATCCTGTGTTATGTTGATTTCCCATCCAAATTTATTTTTCCCATTCAAATTTATTTTTCCCATTCAAATTTATTTTTCCCATCCAAATTCTCATAAGAGAGATACTTTGGCAATTCATAAGAATGCACAAACCGTGGACTCAAGGTAAGCATAAACTGCAAAAATCAAAACATCTGAAATGTGCAATATTCCATAATTCCATCATAAATTGTTTTAAAACTTAAAAGAATTCTAGTGAAAAAGGGTGATGTCTTCAAGGCGAAAAAAACATATAATATTCACAGCCTTACCACATTAAGAATTTATTTTGGGATTTGGCAGAATCAAAGTTTTTTAACCCAGCCCTAGTAAACGTTTAACAAATGAATGATGAGAAACTCAGTCATGATTGTTTCTCCATTGTATTTTTGAAATATAGGCTTCAATTTTTTTCCACACGTTGTTCAAAGATATTTTCAGATGTGAAATGTATGACTTATATTTCCATTTAAGAAGAAGAATCAGTTAGATGTTTTACTCGCCTGGTGGTGGTGGAGGTTGTGTTGCTGCTGGGCCACATTGGTATGACAAACTCAAATATTTGAAAGTTCCAGCGCAAGGGTCAGTAAAAGCTGTATTATCCACAACAATGGAACAACTCGCTCTCCCATCACACCTAAAATAAAAACAATCATTGAATAAAACTTCACAAAAGATTCCAAAAAATCTTACATCTATTAACATCTATTTTCAAGGAATGGTTTTATGGTTTCATGGTTTTTCTTACTGAGTGGCCAGAACACTGAAGGCCGAAGTGCTGAGACAGTCAGTATTAGCGAGTTGTGAATCTGGTCTATCTTCAGAGCAAATTGTTGCGTCTAAACGGCCGTACTCAGCTGAAAGCACTGTAATGACTCCCTGTGCTGTTGATAAAACATTTTATTAATAACACTTTTTGTACAATTTGGTCTAAATCATTGTACAGAATGCAAATGCGTTGATAATATAACACCCAGAGTACTCACCACAGCTGAGTTGAGCAGTCTGGGATTAAATAAAATTTACAACACAATCATAATTACCACCTATTCACAATGAAAGGTGACTGAGTTGCATGTGACAGGACGTAAATTTCATCCTTAAAGTGGCTGCGGATTTCAATGAGGTCAAGTACTTTATCTAACATACATGATCAATCTGAATTATGATATTTTTGCATTGATAATGTCACTTAAAGCAACGATACATTATTTATAGACAAAATAAGTTAGTGTGATGAGATGGTAACTCAAACTGAGGGACTTAACAAAAACTTATTTTAATAAATACATATCTTATGTAAAATATATAGGCTAATACTGAAAAAAATCTTATTCCTTGATAACTTGCAAATGTGATGTTTGTAACCATGGACAGGTGAAATTGACCCTGTATCAATTAAAAATATTTAAAACACTTTTGTGCCTTATGCAGTCTTTTGAACATTGCGTCTTTAAAAGCACCCATTTTGTTTAATGATCCCTATTCAGTTATTGTTAAGCATGCAAATGCATTAATTGGACACATTATTCATTTGGACATTAAGTCTCGAAACACTGAAATATAATAACTAACCACAGGAAAGAGAAGCAGTTTGGCCCTCACAGGCGATGAAGTCCACTGCTTTGAGACCTGCAGACAAACAGTAATTCGTACACATTTATACAGATGCACACTTATTATACAGTACAATTAGTAGTGCGATAAGAAAGAGTTCTTACCATGTTGGCCTATCAGCACCAACACTGAAAATGTAACAAAATAGAAGTAAGCACAAATATTATTCAAACAATATCAACATATGAAAAGAAATGAATGAAAACAGCGAGACCGATCATCAGACTTACAGGTGATGAAGCTCAGCTCTCGGTGGAGCATGTTGAATGTGCAGACAGACGAACAGATGGATGAAACTCTTTGTTGATGAGGACTGATCGGATTTCTTATTTATAGAGGCAAACCTGAAACACCCGAAACTGTTAGATGGAAAATGGGTGGAACACCTATTGTAGAATAAACAACTGTTACATATTAAAATGACAGTCATACAATTCTGCAACAATCCAAAACAAAATAATTGTAGCTAGGAATGAGGAATCTCAAAATCAAGCAACATTAAAGAACTTTAATGACTGTTATAAAGAAACACTACACACAATAAAATGTGTATATTTTTATATATATATATATATATATATATATATATATATATACTAACTGTAAAAATGCAAGTATAGGTCTTTATTGTGTGTCAAACCATCATGGATCCAGGATTGTTTTTTGCTCTAGATACATGATTGCTGATTAAGTTGTAGTTCACCCAAATATGAAAGTCATTTGTCATCTTTTGCTCTCAACTGTTTTTTTACACAAAACAAAAGAAAGTCATACAGGTTTTAAAGGACAATACGCGCCTGTAGTGTCCTTATAAGAACTAGTTATTAAGATATTCTGCTGTGGTGAGTTAGTAGGTAAATCACTTTACATTTCCCAATCATTTGTCAGAATTCTGAAAGACTTTGTATGCACAGGCAGTGATTAAATGACATAATTATTGTGCTTCTATGTTTTCATAATGTTCGATTTCGAAATGATCTTTACATTAACCTAGTAACCAATCGAGGTTAATGTAGATATATATCATATATCAATAACATCAATAATATATATTCATAATCATATCTTAACACTAAAACCTTCTGACTTCAAATCAGCCTTTCCAAGCCAACATCAATTGTTCACAAACTTTTACCTCATTAACTTATGTTTCATTGTGTTCATCCCAATAGACCTCCAGTCTTTAAGATTGTAAAATACCTTTTTCAATCTCCTGCATAACTATGATAGTCAAAGGAACTTCTGGTTAAGAGCTGACATTCTATCTCAGTTCATGAGTAATTAAAACAGGTTTAGTGTGGGCATGACAGGAACGATATGCGCTTGCGTGCACAATGTCAAAGGACAGAATGTCCCTTTTAATTGACATTATAAAGTTTCTGAGAATTTCTGTCATATACCTCAGGGCAGGTCTCATTGTATGTCATTACAAAACCGAGTATTAGTGGAGAACAGTATGAAACTGGTGTAATTATGTCTTGACAAAATAATACTATGTACAGATCGTTAATTGTAGGATCTGTTATGTTGTTTACCAATTTTTTGTCTCAAAGAATTAAAACAAAAACAATGAGAAGTGTTATAGCTTCAACCGATATAAGGGCGTTTTTCCTTGTTGGTTACATCACTCACAGATGAAGCCTTTTATATTCAGGTGTGTCCTCTTCTGAACAACTAACGTTCAGATGACTGGCAAGAATGCTCCCGACTTGCCTGGTGATTTAAGTGCTGGACTTGTGATTCCAAGGTCACTGTTTCGATATTCGGTACAAGTGGGGATTCAATACCTTCAATACTAATACCGAGGTGAGTCACTTGAGCAAGGCACTGTTCCCCTATATGCCTCCCGGGCACTGCTCCCCCTACCTTCTCCCCGGGCACTGCTCCCCCTACCTTCTCCCCGGGCACTGCTCCCCCTACCTTCTCCCCGGGCACTGCTCCCCCTACCTTCTCCCCGGGCACTGCTCCCGCTACCTTCTCGCCGGGCACTGCTCCCCCTACCTTCTCCCCGGGCACTGCTCCCCCTACCTTCTCCCCGGGCACTGCTCCCCCTACCTTCTCCCCGGGCACTGCTCCCGCTACCTTCTCCCCGGGCACTGCTCCCGCTACCTTCTCCCCGGGCACTGCTCCCCCTACCTTCTCCCCGGGCACTGCTCAGAGTGTATGTCACAGTGTGTGTGTGTTCACTTACTGACTTGACTTGGCCTGACCTGACCTTACTTGACTGGACTTTTAAGATCTCCAATATGGTTACGGAAGTTTTAGACTGATCTACAACCTTTAGAGAGCCTTTTGAGACACAGCTTTACTTTTACCAAAGATACTCGTCCGTGTCAGTTTACACTTAGCAGACTGTCACCAACTTTAGTTCCGATGAAATGATACTAATTCTAATTACATTTTCACAAAGCTGAAAAATCAACCACTTTCTGTTTATCTTTTTCAAAACAGCTTCATACCGTGCTTCAATTCATTCACATTGACTTCAACTCATTCATATTGTGCCTAGGTTAATGAATTTGTGTAAACAGAATGGGTTTTAACATTGATTTGTATTGAGAAGAGTGAGTAAAGAGTGTTTACTGTACTGTACTGTACTTCAACTGGTAGGCTAGTTACAATTTTTGGAAATTCTAACCTATAGAAAAGCTTGGGATATGGTGCCTTGCTCAAGTATACTTCAATTCAATTCAATTCACTTTTATTGTCACATCACCACGGCACATGTGCCCTGGTGAGTGAAATTCTTAGGAGCTTGCTCCAAAAACAGCGCAGTACATATAACATATAACATGTAACATATAGTGCAGACATAAGACAGTGTGCAATATGCACATACATATAGTCAGTACACACAGTGTACTATAGACAACACAGTCGAAATATTCAACATACATACATTTAGCACGAGAAAAACATTAAACACTAAACACAGTGTGCACGTTCTGCATAATGTAAACAATGTAAACAAATTTCATTAAATGTACTTCAGTTATTGTCTGCTGGCACTGGGATTCAAACCCACAACCCGCTGCTTACAAGTCAAACTCTCTAGCCACCAGACCATGACGGATTAAGGTCTGGACCCCAGGCGTGGACACAGCCGTCGTGTTGTAGACACAGGCATGTCAGCCATCCTGTCCGTGTCTCTTCAGGGTTTCTTCCCACCAGTGCCTTACTTTCAAATTCAACATTGCGTCCGTATGAAACTGGCATAATAGACAGCAACAAATAAGTTATAAAGTGTAAAAGTAATAGTTTTTTTTTTTCGGAGCAAGAATTACACCTTAACACAGAAAAAAAATGTGATCCCGTTAATTGACCTCTTAAGTTCTATTTTTTTAATGTCTGTGGTAAAACAATGCCTTTTTGTATTTATATTTATATACATGTATAAAGGAAAATGGAATACTTAAATCGGAATACTCAAGAAGGAAAAAACATGTTACATAGATGTGTGTTGTCAGGATAAACAACACACATCTAAATATACAACACACAAAATATTTTCAATAGAATGGATTTGTTTTGTGAAACAAAAGGCATTCAAACGGCACTAACAGCTCCACCTTTATAAAACACACACACACACACACACACACCTATACAATGTGTCTATTATATTCAGCTTTAATTGGTGTTTGTGAAAGACAGGTGTAACCGGTAGCGCATTTTAGTGAGCTGTAGCTATTCTTTCTCTGTGTGTATAATCTGTATGTCAGCATACACCAGAACTATGGACCAGAACTCTAGATTCGCTACAGGGGGCAAATTGAGTTAAGCCGTATTAACACAAAAAAAAAACAGACAGACCAGGAAAATTACTCCAATTTGACCAATTTATTTCCTTTTACTTTGCAGCATATTTGAAAATGATTGTGAAATAAAATGAAATAGCAATAATCATAACAATTATGTAATCAATGCCTTTGTCTTTCCCTTCCAGAATGTATGGTTTGAGCCCCTTGGTAGTTTAGCAATATAATACATTCAGTTACATCCTATTACACTGAAATGGCCCAAATAAGATTAATATAAGGGTTATAAAATCATATATCTTATTATATGACACATAAATAATGCAGTTTTATTATAAATGGGCGTCAGATTGGTCTTGCCTACAGAGTCCGATAAATTAACTGAAATTCTAATCATACAGGCTTTAAGTCATTTTGTGCAGAAATGCCAGAGTAAGACATTACAGAACCCTTCAACCACGCCACTGGAGTTCGTCGTTGGCCCAGTGGGTGAGGAGTTTTTACAATATTAAGTCTAATATTCCGGACAAGGGTTTCACAAACACACACACTCAAATGCCATGGAGGCAAACGGTTTGTTTCACTGCAAAAAAAATTTTCTTCCTAGCCTGGACAAGGGTTTCACAAGCTCACTTTCTTTGGTCGCATGCCTCCTTCCGGCCAGAGCCGCTTCTTCTGCCCTTGGTTCTTCTGGCTGCGGCAGCACTTGAGGATGATCTCCTTCAAGCCTGCTTGCTTTCTTAAAGCTTTGTCCTTACTTCCAGACGACAGGGATGTTTTGACATCTTCTGATACACTGGCCCGTACTTTGTTTTCTCTAGTAAACATTTCTACTGCAGTCTTCTGTTGGGTCAGTGTCACGGTTTGGATGGCACTCTTAGTGCTGATGCTCATTCTGCCATTTTTTTACATGAATATTCATTACAAGGCTGCAGCACACAATGCAATGATTTCTAATGATAGCTTTGGAAGCAAAACGTAGCCCTTTATAATGCAAAAAATTTGCTGTCGGCAGGTTTGGTGCATTACCCTAAATTCACACCTGCTGGGGGCAAAAGGCATTGAGGAAAGTTAAAATCAGTTTAACTTTGATAATGAGCCATGACAAAATTAACGAATCAAAATATAGAAGTGATCCGCGTCAGAGGAGTCAAGAGAACGCAGCCATGTAAAACTTGTTCCGACCACATTAGTTCCCTGTGCAGAGTCGAGGAGAAATTCATTGCTTTTTAATTATATTATTTCTGTTATACATGAACAGACATAAATTAAAAATGATGTGTGAATCAAAGTGCCTTAAATCTTGAGTTTATGATGTGTATCTACATTGTGTGTCGGTGCACGTGTGCATGCAAGAACACAAAAGTTGCAGGTGCAAATTATTTAAATATATGAGGATAATTTAACTTGTCCTTTGTTTTTTAGTCAGCAAGTTTAATTAGTTTGCTTTGAGGCTCCATTAAATAAAATTTACAAGACTAGACAGGGCGTCGAGAAGCATTCTGCTCCAACGTCGGCGGCGATAGAGTCTCATGACCCTCGCCGGCGGCTGTGTGAATATGCCGTTAGCCCTTCACATTCACCAGATTCTAAATAGACATCGTTTACAAGTAATCTCCCCATCCAATGCAACGGTCACATCAGCTGCACCCCTGGTCCATTTAATATTCTTCTGAGGACCCCTACAATATGTAAGTGATAACATTTTCCACTTTAAACTGATTTACAGATGCATTCTTACTTTTTATAAAGGCATCTTTTATGTCTCTTAACATTCCATTCATCAAATTAAATGAATGGCAAAGCACAGTATTTTGTTCACGTACCCCCTTCTGTCAGCTCACATACCGCCCTGCGCCCACATAGTTTGAGAACCACTGATCTAAACATTCACATCTACCCACCAAAAGCGCTTTAAAAGTAGGGCTACATCCAGCTGACTTCAATGCCTGCCGCACACATGACAACCTCCATAACATTTCGTTAATCGGGGTAGCTCAGAATTGTAGTAGCCAGACCTGAGGGCCGAACACCTGGCTTAAGTTAGTTGCTCATAAGGTTACAACCCAAGTTGGCTTTCTGAAATGCAATATACTTGCGAACTAAAGTGAACCAGTTCGCTTGCTATGCAAGACGGTCAGATAATGCAGGAATTAACATTACAACTACCTAATAATGTTAGATGGCTAGAATTCGCTCTGTGGCGAACAGAAATTCCAGCATTGGATCCGCTTGTATTGCTTGTTATCAAGCACTTTGCTCGAAACATAGGCCAACTACGTGGAAAAAACACTAGCTGATGTTATTTGACTTAAGCAAACAAATGTTATTTAGCTCCAAAAAGACTGCCTTGCCTTAGACTCAATTTCCAGAGTTACCACATTAGGTCAGGTGTCTCTTGACACGAACATAGATGGCACGGTGTTTCAACATCCTGAATCAAGCAATAACATTCAGATTGGTCTAGAAAGACAAAAAGAATTGTCCAATAATGGCCTACATTGCATGAAAGCCCAATTTCTGTTTTAAAATCTTACAAGCATGTACATACACACATAAATGTAAAATGAGGTATGGAATCCAAGGGTCTCTTAGTCTTTAACTATTCAGTGAGATAATACAAGATACGGCCATTAAACAAAAGCTTTTGAAACCTTCATTTTAACTTTTCTAGTGGGATAACAAATCAAATAGTACCACTCAGATGCATCCAAAATTGTTATTGAGACCGTTAACACTTTCAGAACCATTTCTTAATTATGCAGTAAAAGCAAATTATACGAGACAAAATAGCATCATATAGGGGTTAAAAATGAAGACGGACACGATTTTGTTTTTCAATTAAACTTTATAAGGAAGGTTTGGAAGTGAAATTTAAGTTCACAAACTGTCATTTAAATCTATTTGATACCAAATCCCTTCACTAGAGGCTACCGAGTAACTCAAGCACGAACAACTTAAGTCAAACAATACATGAACTTGTCCACAAAGTATTTTTAGCTAGCTGAAAGAATGTCTGGTGTCCTACATTTTGTAACACCATAAACACACCAAACAGAGAGTTTTAATTGAAAGCAATTTATTAAAGAGTTGCTTATGACATAAACCCAGCAGAGAAAACAAGACCAAAGGTAGATAATAATACCATTGAGAATACAGATGAAAAATGAAACTGAAAATTGACATTTTCATCCAAGAAATGCAGAGGTTCTGTTTGCTCAATTTATCCTATAATGTGAAAATTAAATTAGAAGTGGGACACAGGGCTATTATACATCACATCTATATTACAATTTTTATGAAAAACGAAGAAATTTTAGATATGCATCATCTGAATTTATCAATTATCAACAAAAATGATCATGATCTTCATTAAAGTGGTTAAAGGGAGATATTTGAAATACTCACATGATTATTGACAACTGTAAGACACCTCCAAGTATTTATGGATCTTGGGGCACCGGTCACGGAACTTGGCATTTGAAGCACGTAGGGCACAATTTCTCTTTCCATTACAACTGAAGACATACAAATGAGCAGCTGGCATTGCATTAATGCTTAAAGAAACATTTAAAGACATTAACTGAACAACATATTCATCTTGTGTGAAGTGTTATTGTAATACCCGAGTTGGAGGTTTCTGGTCTGAGATGATTTGCATTTAGAGGACATTGCTTTACGATTTTTGCAAGGGCAGGTCACATTGTCTCTCCTCCCATAATTAGCATAGTGAATTTTAAGTTTGCGCCCAGGACCTAAAACACAAAATGTTTTATGAACAAAGGTCCCATCATATGGTAATAGGGTTTGAATTGACTATAATATCTTACCACAGCTTATGTTGCTGCTTTGATCTTGACAGACTATTCCAGTTACTGTTTTTTGAAAAAAGCAAAAAAAAGTGTTAGAGAAACTACAAACACTTGTTTTTATCCACCCAATAAGCGAGACACTCATCAAGCCCTTAAGAATTACTCTCAGGAACACTACTTTGTTGACAGATAGACTTGTAACAAACTGCTTAAAGCTACGCTATAATTAAATAAAGTATAGGACTAAATCTTGTCCATTTAAGAGAGGATTCAAAATGGAAAGAAACTGTCAATCGTGTGAGTGGTAAAGTAATTTGACCAAGGAAACATTGATACACATTGCAATTTAAAGATCATGGGTTAATCCAGCAATATGGACTTGAGAAAAGCTTTCCAAGAATCCAATTGTTCCTTGTAATCTGAAGCAACCGATTCTAATCCACAAAGATCTTAAGTTTATGCATACATTTGGAATGAAAAAAAAAAAAAAAAGTTGTGGAGAGCTAATGCCAGTTTATAAAACAAACTACTCTTTTCATGTTTCTGTTTGAGCAAACATTAGCATTATGGATGTAAAATTTCTGAAAATGGCACTCATTTGACAGTGAAAATGTTTTCATACAATTCCAGCACGTCAACATTTGGCAGCAATTTTACACTAAGGTTGAAATTTTCCAGAATAGTCCAAAATTAGTTTTCAAACCAGTGTTTTGTTACCTGATCTAACAGATTACAGCCTAGATTTTACGAAAAGACCAGCCACCGTTGATAACCAAAGAAAACCAAACATCCAAGTCCCGACTTCTAGCCACTTAAGGCCTCAAATAACTGGCCAGTGAACTCCTTGCGATCGACTTTTGATATCGAAGACTAAAATGGCTTTTAGACACCTGAGAAACACCCACCCTGAAAGGCAAGAAACGACACAAGTACTAGTTAAATTTAAGATGTAGAACTCACTTGGTAAAGATTGTGCCACAGCAACACATGCATAAGACACACTCAGATATTTGTACGTTCCAGCACAAGGGTCAGTGAAAGCAACATTGTTCACGAGAACAGAACAACTGATTTGTCCATTGCATCTGAGATGAAATAAAACAGTCAGAACAAATCCAAATATAACTTGCATTAAGCATCTGGAAAACTCATAGCATTAAAAGGTGTTTAGGGTTCTTACGTAGAGGTCAGGACGTCGAAAGGTGTAGTGATAAGACAGTCAGTATTTGCAAGTTGTGAATCTGGTATATTAGTACTGCAAATTTCTGCATCCAAACGCCCATAATCAGCTGAAAGCACTCCAATGACTCCCTGCGCTGTTAATAAAGTTTGAGATGTTTTCACAGTATATGGTCATGGAATCACTGCACAGCATGCAAACAGACAAACCTTTAAGTACTCACCACAGCTGAGATGAGCAGTCTGGGATTCACAGGTCACTAGATTTACTGGTATACATCAAATCAGAGATGAACAGCATGTTAGGTGGGATTAAACAGTTTTGCACATCAAGACATTTTCAATTCTCCATTTAAGTATGGGCAATCTCATTTCCTTTTAACATGACACATGTGGCTGTCCACTATACTGACATTTGTGTATCCTGTTTTTCACACATATGAACAGTAAAACACATGACATTGACTTAGATCCATCTAAGATGAAGGATCAGTTGTATTACTCACTTGTTTGAAGTGCTGGGTCACGACATTCATAAGACACACTCAGATATTTGGAAGGTCCACCACAAGGGCAAGTGAAAGCTGCATTGTTCACAACAATAGAACAACTGGTTTGTCCATTACATCTGAGATCAAATAAGTCAATATAAAGAATACCTATAAATAAAAATTACTTTTATTAAGCATCTTTAAATGTCATATTTTTAAAGATGTTAAGGGTTCTTACAGAGAGGTCAGAACATTGAAAGGTGTAGTAGTGATAAGACAGGCAGGATTTGCAAGTTGTCCATAAGCAGCCGAAATCACTTCAATGACTCCCTGGTCTGTTGATATAAAAAAAGGGTTTTAAAATGACATTTCTGCTAAAGTCTGAATGCAAATTCATTGTAAGGGAAGAATGTAAGAATTAGGAGAACTAACCACAGGAAAGAGAAGCAGTTTGACCCTCACAGGTTATGAGTTTCACTGATTTGACACCTACACACAAACAGTATTTCATACACATTTAGACAGATGCACACTTATCGTGTCTTTCATTTAATAGTGAGATGTGCAAACAGTTCTTACCCTGTTGGCTTAACAGCATCAAAACTAAAATAAACACACAAACAAGTTTCATTTAAAGAATATCGTAATGAGAGAAATGAGAAGAGTAAAACTGATCAGTAGACTTACAGGTGAAGAGGAAGCTCAGCTCTTTATGAAACATGTTGATTATGTCGACAGATGAACAAATGAACAGATGAATAATGCTTTCTGATCTGAACCCTACTTATTTATAAAGGCAAATCTGAAACAACATTTATGAAAGCATACATGACATTGATAACATACTGTCCTTGTTCAAAAAGTAGGTACAGGACCCATGACCTTTCCTTCACAAACAGGCCAATTTATTTCATTTTAGAAGAAGCGACTAATTACATAACTGTTAACAAGCTGTGCCCACACCAGGTGCTGATCAGCATTTGAAAGACTTGATTTTTATTTGTTTTAACATTTAATTTTAGTGTTAATAGACAACTATATCAAATGTTATATTCTGCGAGAGGTCTGTAATTATCATGTATAATAATATAAATTCAAATCTGCCAAAGTCTGCCAAATGACTAAATGTAAATTCAAATGTAAATGTAATATTAATGATAATAATATTAATTTTCTGATGATACTGCCACAGACTGGCGAAACTGCTGGTGGCACATTTTTTCATATCAACTTTGTATGTATTGCAATACATTTTTATTTGAACTTAGTTTTAATTTTACGATTAAAATATTTTAGGATGATAAAACCAACACATTATATGTATAAACCACTGCACTTTGATTTATATTAATTGGCATTAATTAAAGAAAGGTATTTAAAAAATTTAAAACAAACGTCCTTTTTACCATGTTCATTTAAGGGAGTTAAAAGAATTTAAATAAATGAAAGTAGCCAGATGTTTAATGTGCATGGCATATGCAGATCCAGACAATCTATACATAGAAACAATTGGCGTTTTTACAAAACTCAGATCATTCAATTACCTGTCAATGCACAACAATGCAGGTTACCTACTGAGATGTTAGTGTATACATTTAGTTGGTTCCAAGGTAACGGGTGTCGAGTTCGACCATCAATTGAGTTCCAGTCCTTTGAGGAAAAAATGTGGAGAAAACCAGGTTTGTATAAACCTGTTGTGTGTGTTTTCCAAATGAGTGGATTTGTGTTTATTTAGTGTCTCCTATGTTTTTAATACAAATTCTATCCTGTTCTAATTTTATAGAACTAGAAAGAAGTGGAAGGGAATGGTTTTATGTTGGCAGTTGTAATCTGTGTGTTGTGTGAATGTGCTGAATATTGTATGGTTCTAATAATCTAAGAACACAAATAAAGACTATCTGACAACCTTCTGAATCTATCAACATTCTTTTAACTCAAATATGCACGGATCATTTCGGAAGATATGCTGCCACCACAAATTTAGTGTTGAAGTCTGAAAGTATGTTAAGACATGTGTTAAAATAAATCTAATCTTACTTATAACAAATTGTCTTAAAACTTTGAATCAGTTAACATTACTGTTATATGCCACTAGAAACTCTCTATGATATGAAAAATGAAATACTATGTAGTGCTTCTTAGATACATCTTGTATCAGTTGTCTATAATTGTGAACCTTTCTGAGAAATGTAATCTGCTTTTTTTTGTGATTTGTGTTTCTACATCAAATCATCCCCGTAATGTAATGTACATTCTGTGCAAATATTTATTTTTTAGAATTGACCAAGCAGCAATGACAAAACCTGAAATCCAGGAGAAGGGACAGAGACCATCAATGCCGATGAACACACGTCTTCCTCAAAATAATTGAAATGATGAATAAAGCCTACTTTATGATATTAGCACACTTTTCTCCCTACCTCTATAGATAGTGGGGGCCAGAGAACACTACAGTGTTCGACCTTATTTATGCATCGTAAATTAATCGCGCAATTTCAAAATTAACTGTGTTTACCCAGGAAAGTCTTGGCCAAAAGGCAGCACCATTTACACAATTATAATCATACAAAGAAACATTAAAAAAACACAGGTTATGAAAAGAAATTGGACATTATTGAGGTAGTTTCCTTTGCTTTCAGTTTAGTTTGAAAAGTGTTTAAGGACAATAGCTCAGATAGTTTCCAGTCCTTCTGCAGCATATTCCAAGCTTAAGGAGCCGAGTGGAAAAAGGCTTTTTAGCCCAACTCAGTGCTGGCAAAGGGAACAGAGAGCAAAAGCTGATCATTTGATCACAGGGAATAAGAATCAACACTTCTCTGAGTGCTTAAAGTAATAATGTATAGAGGCAGTTTTCCAAACAGAGCTCTGAGATACATGTACCAATGTCCCTGACTCCTTGTGCCAGAGAGGGCCATCCTACTCCTGAATCCAATTCAGTGATGCATCGTGGCTCTACGATTAGTAATGAACCTCAAAGGAGCATGATAAAGTGTGTCCACCACTCTAAGACATGAAGCAATCATATAAAAGATCACCATAACCCTATTACAGATAAAAAAAGTTGCAGCGACAAGGGGCTTTTTTACTTCAAAAGCACAATTTATGAAAAAGACCAGTTTAAGTTAATTTCTTCACAAGTTGTTCTATGTGTGGTTTAAAAGTGAGAGAGTTATCAAAACACAGGTATTTACCACCTTCGTAATAGTTGGAAAGAGTTACAATTTATGAATAACAAAATGTGTGAACTAAGAAAAGCAGTCTAGTCTAAAGTGTGAAAAATTTGTGTCATTGTTGCATTTATAAATGCAAATGTTTTAACACATGAAAATAGCCAAAAAAATATTAAGTGCATCTATTAATGACAGAAGCTAAAATTGATAACACATTTATAGAGGGTATGTCATCCTAATTTAAAGACACATGGGGTTGGGGGTCTTCTGGGTTTAGGTAAATATTCAGCATGGAGCCTCTCAGCAGATCAGGGTCTGATTTTGGGTGTCTTTTCTTTACTGCACGGACTGTAAATAGGCACCCAAATATCTATTTAAGTAGCTAAAATAGATATGCACATACATGAAGCCTAACAATAAATATTTCATGTTAATTTTATAAGAACATTTCCACTAGTGTCCAAATATTGCCCGGTGCACTGGGCTGCATAGTGTAATTGATCCAAATGACACAGATTAAAGATGAAGTTTTTGCAATAGAAAGGGTTTATTAAACAGTTGCTCATTACAAAACATACATAAAACCCAGTAAAGAATAAAATGGAAGGAACAAAAGGAATACAGGCAAGTCTCAAAGAGATTTCCTTCCCCTTCACCGAGATTGAGATGTTGTCTTTGTTGGATTCATCCTACAATGTGAAACAGTAAGAAATTAAAGACCATGTTAGAAACACTTATCCAAAAGCACTTTCAGTTTTAGCATCTCTTGTTTCTATTTTGTTCAATGGAAAAGGTTATTTCTGGCACAGCATTATCTGAAGTGGTCTGCAGAATTAAATGACGTAGGTGTCTTTTCCTGCTATCACTTTGTAGAATATATATATATATATCCTGAAGTTTTTCAAAATACTCACATGTTTATTGACAACTGTAAGTCACCTCCAGGTATTTAAGGACCTTGGGGCAACGGTCACGGAACTTTGTATTGGAAGCATGTAGGACACAAATTCTCTTGCCATTACAACTGAAGAGATACAAATAAACAAGTGGAATGATATTAATGCTTCAGATGAACCATTTAAAAAGAAACATTAACTGTGGAGCATGAGACCGTTTTGTACACATGTGTTGTAAAGTAAAACTGTAATACCGGGGTTGGAGGATTCTGGTCTGAGATGATATGCATTTGGAGGACACTTCCTTACGACTTCTGCAAGGGCAGGTCGATCGGTCTCTCCTCCCATAGTTAGCATAGTGAATGTAAAGTCTGCGTCCAGGATCTAAAACACAGAACACATTTTATTAAACAGAGGTCCCGTAAGGCGTCACGTCTGATGGTAATTGGATTTGAAGAATTAACTGAACATATATATCTCTTACCACAGCTAATGGTACCACTTCGGTTTTGACAGATTATGCGCGTTACTGTTTTTTGGAAGAAAAATAAAAGATTAGCCAGTTATAGACCCACGGCAAACAAACATTGGTTTGCATCCACCCAATATCTAGGTTGTATTCATGAAGCATTTACATCAAATGGTTATATTGCTAAGATGACGTCAAAACATTCTACAAATTTGAGTTTACCCTTTTAATATGATAGGACTAGAATAATCTCTTCCTGTAAAGTGAACCATGGGTTTATATTCCACTAAACTCTGGGTTTAACAAAAGGTCAATGAATAAGTTTAAAAAGTAATGCACAGAGATGGACATGACAAAAAGTTTTTGGGGGTAAGAGATACTTCCAACAACTGCAGAACTAATGTCAAATGGGAGAATCAGTTGTGGTTTGGTGGTTAGACAGTTGGACTTTTAAGCAGAAGGTTACAGGTTCCCAGTGCTGTCAGAAAATAGCTGAAATGTCCTTGAGCAAGGCATCTTTCTCACATTTATTCTGCAGTGATAATTGGCAACTGCATAATACCATAAGTCGCTTTGGATAAAAGCAGCAGCCGAATGAATAAATGTAATATGATAGTGATATAAATTCTGACATGTGCTTAAAGTGTACTAAACCCTTTTAAAAAGTGGATTCTCACAGAATAGCCAAAACATGTTTGCCCCTCATTGTGTGTCATCCAATCTAACTAAATATGGCCTTGATTTGACAAACCAGCCTCCATAGATTCCTAAAGAAAACCAAACAGGCACCTCTTAATCACGGAAGCCTCTCAAGCAGTCTTAAACAACTGGCAATGTGAAATTTTAACTGGTGTTAGCAACCCAGAGGAGCCAGGCAACAATATCTACATTGAGAGCAAACAAGATTAAGGGACTTGCTCAAAGCCACATTAGTCATTAACTGTCGTCCTGTTAACCACCATGTACTCATACCTCCCATCATATATTGAGGATAGAAGCCATCAAATTTTAAGTGCTGAGATTATGAAATGCAGTATTAGTTGAATTTAAGATGTAGAACTTACTTTGTGGTGGTGGTGCAACAACACATGCGTAAGACATATTCAGATATTTGTAAGTTCCACTACAAGGGTCAGTGAAAGCTTCATCATTCACAACAACTGAACAACTGAGTTCCCCATCACAACTGTGAGAAAAGAAAATGGTCAATACAAAGAACGCAAAATGAACTTGCATAGCGTTATAAATATATTTAGGGTTCTTACCGAGAGGTCAGAACATTGAGGGGTTTAGTAGTGATGAGACAGTCAGTATTTGCGCGTTGTGAAGCTGGTATGTCTTCACTGCAAGTTGTTGAGTCCAAACGGCCGTAATCAGCTGAAAGCACTTCAATGACTCCCTGTTCTGTTGACAAAGTTTGAAATAATGTTTTCAATTTTAACATTATATATTAATCCTTGTACAGCATGCAAACAATCAAGTTAAGTACTCACCACAGCCGAATTGAGTAGTCTTTGATTCACAGGTAATTAGATTTGCTGGTGTACATCAAATCAGAGATGAAGGGCATGTTAGGTGGAATGCGACAGTTTTGCACAGACACATTTTCAATTGGCCAATCTCATGCATTTTACTTTTTTAACTGAACTTAACACATAGCTGTCAACTGTACTGTCGGTTGTGTGTCCTGTTTTTAACAGTTAAAAATAATTGAAAACAAGGTTTCATAAAAAGATTCATAAAAAAAAGGAACAGTTGTAGTACTTGGTAGAGGTTCTGGGTCACGACATTCATAAGACACTTTCAGATATTTGTGAGTTCCAGGACAAGGGTTAGTGAAAGCACCATTGTTCACACGAACTGAACAACTGGATTTTCCATCACATCTGGGACAAATTAAACAAAGAACTCAAAATGAACTTGCATTAAGCATCTTCAAATCTCATAGCTTTATAAAAATGTTAAGGGTTCTTACAGAGAGGTCAGAACATCTAAAGGTTTCGAAGTGATAAGACAGGTAGTATTTGCGAGTTTTGAAGCTGGTATGTTTTCACTGCAGGTCGTCGAGTCTAAACGTCCATAAGCAGCTGAATTCATTTCAATGACTCCCTGTGCTGTTGACAAAAGTTTGAAATAATGTTTCAATTATTTTATACATATATGGTCTTAAAGGTTTGTTGGTGTTTGCATGCTGTTCAAGGATTTAAGTACTCACCACAGCTGAGTTCAGCAGTGTCGGATTCACAGGTCACTAGACTTGCTGTTGTACATCAAATCAGAGATGAACAGCATGTTAGGTGGAATACTACAGTTTTCACATCGAGACATTCGATTTTCCATTTTAATATGAATAATCTCAGGCATTTGTTTTCAACTGAACATATCCGTGACTGTCAACTACTGACATTTGTGTATCCTACTATTTTACACATGGGAAACAGTAAAAGAAAATGAGGCGTTTGATTTGAATCCATCTCAAATGAAGGAACATTTGCATTACTTGGTAGAGGTGCTGGGTCACGACATTCATAAGACACAGTCAGATATTTGTGAGTTCCAGGACAAGGGTTCGAGAAAGCTCCATTGTTCACACGAACGTAACAACTGCGTTTTCCATTACACCTGAGATGAAGTATAACGGTCAATACCGAGAATGCAAAAATAACTAGCATTAAACCTCTTGAAAGCTTTATAAAGAGGTTAAGGGTTCTTACCGAGAGATCAGGACATTGAAAGGTTTAGTGGTGATGAGACAGGCAGTATTTGCAATTTTCTCAGCTTTTATTTTATGAGCGCAAGTTGTTGAGTCCAAACGTCCATAATCAGCTGAAAGCACTTCAATGACTCCCTGTTCTGTTGACGAAGAAAATGTAAATGTTGAAACTTCTCATATTTGACATGGTTTTGAAAATCACTGTACAGCATGCAAACATAGAAACCTTTAAGTACTCACCACAGCGGAGTTTAGCAGTCTTTGATTCACAGGTAACTAGATTTGCTGGTGTACATCAAATCAGATGAACAGCATGTTAGGTGGGATTCAACAGTTTTGCACATCAAGACATTTTCAATTGTACATTGAAATATAACCTCATGGATTTGAGTTTTTACTGAACATATCTGTTCCTGTCAACTGTACTGATATTTGCGTGGAACAGTAAGAAAAAAAAAAAAGAGGCTTATGACATAGATCCATCTAATATGAAGGATCAGTTGTAATACTCACTTGCTCGAGGTGCTGGTTCACGACATTCATACGTCACACTCAGATATTTGGAAGTTCCAACACAAGGGTTAGTGAAAGCTGCATTGTTCACAAGAACCGAACAACTGGATTTTCCATTACACCTGAGACAAAGAAGAATGAATACAAACTCCAAACTTTATTTAATGGTATAGTTCTTACCGAGAGGTCAGAAGATTGAAAGGTTTAGTAGTGATAATACAGGCAGTATTTGAAAGTTGTGAAGACGTTCTTCCAGCAAAGCAAACTTTTGAGCCTAAACGTCCATAAGCAGCTGAAAGAACTCTAATGAGTCCCCGGTCTGTTGATACAAAAGTAGGGTTTTAAAATGAAATTTCACCTAAAGTCCGAATGCAAATGCATTGTAAGGGAAGAACGTAAGAATTAAGAGAACTAACCACAGGAAAGAGAAGCAGTTTCATCCTCACAGGTTATGAGTTTCACTGATTTGACACCTACACACAAACAGTATTTCATACACATTTAGACAGATGCACACTTATTGTGTCTTTCATTTAATAGTGAGATGTGCAAACAGTTCTTACCCTGTTGGCTTAACAGCATCAAAACTAAAATAAACACACAAACAAGTTTCATTTAAAGAATATCGTAATGAGAGAAATGAGAAGAGTAAAACTGATCAGTAGACTTACAGGTGAAGAGGAAGCTCAGCTCTTTATGAAACATGTTGATTATGTCGACAGATGAACAAATGAACAGATGAATAATGCTTTCTGATCTGAACCCTACTTATTTATAAAGGCAAATCTGAAACAACATTTATGAAAGCATACATGACATTGATAACATACTGTCCTTGTTCAAAAAGTAGGTACAGGACCCATGACCTTTCCTTCACAAACAGGCCAATTTATTTCATTTTAGAAGAAGCGACTAATTACATAACTGTTAACAAGCTGTGCCCACACCAGGTGCTGATCAGCATTTGAAAGACTTGATTTTTATTTGTTTTAACATTTAATTTTAATAGACAACTATATAACATTTTATATTCTGAGAGAGGTCTGTATTTATTATGTATAATAATATTAATTTATTTTATTAATTTATTTTGGAGATGATACTGCCACAGACTGGCGACATCTGCTGGTGCCAAACTTTTCATATAGGACATTTTTCTGTCTATTCCACTGGTTTTGCTTTTCATGAAGATGAATATTAAAAACAATATACAAGCAATAATTAACTAATTTAGTGGAAATATCCAATAAACAAAGATTATATTAGGTATATAATTAATAATATAATTTTCCTCAATGGCCAAGTAACCTAGGCAGTCTTTTGTCTTTTTAGGCCTTTAGCTCTTTAACAGTTTTCATGCACAACAAATTTTAAGCTCAAACAATAACTATTTAACATGTTTAATTTAGCACATTTGAACAAAAGTGTTTCTAGCCAGTTGAAATATAATTGTGTAATCTAAATGACACTCAAAGAACAGACCAAAGTGTTTGCAATTGAAAGTGATTTATTGAACAGTTGCTTATATGACAGAACCTTAAACCCAGTACAGAAAAAAGTTAAAGGAACTGAAGCAATGTAGGTTATAAATCTAATCATGAAAACAACCCAGAAGATTTCCTCCCCTTCACCGAAATTGAGATGTTGTCTTCGTTGGAATCATCCTACATATGTTCAATAAAGGGGACACAGAAAGCAAGACCATGTCATAAATGTTTATCTTAAAGCACTTGCAGTTTTTATTACAGTATTTTTATCTCTTAGTGTTTCTATAGTGTTAAACAATAGAAATGGGAAGCTCTTTTGGATCAGCGTCTATAGAATATTAAGCAACAAGCAATATGGTATAAAATCCATTTTCCATACATATCATAAAGTACATATCATAAAGTGACACATCTGCTTCTTAATCACATCAATAAGGTTGTTGCAGGAAAATATTTGAAATACTCACATGATTATTGACAACTGTAAGTCACCTCCAAGTATTTATGGATCTTGGGGCACCGGTCACGGAACTTGGCATTTGAAGCACGTAGGGCACAATTTCTCTTGCCGTTACAACTGAAGACATACAAATAAACAACTGGTATTAAATGTATGCTTCATATGAATAGTTTTGATAAAGATATTAACTGGAGAGAATGAGATTGTATTATAGTCTTGTGTAAAGTGTAATTGTAATACCGGAGTTGGAGGTTTCTGGTCTGAGGGGAAGTGCATGTGGAGGACATTGCTTTACGATTTTTGCAAGGGCAGGTCACATTGTCTCTCCTCCCATATGTAGCAAAGTGAATGTGAAGCGTGTAACCAGGATCTAAAACACAAAACAGATTTGAATAAATTAAGGTCTCGTAAGGTGTCACATCTGATGGTAATAGGTTTTGAGGAATTAACCAATAAATCTTACCACATCTAATGCTTCTGCTTTGATCTTGACAGATTATTTGTGTTACTGTTTTAGAAAGAAAAAAAATATTATTCATTTCTAAACCAACCACATAAACAATTTCAGAAAAGTCATTCATTTACATTACATTTACATTTAGTCATTTAGCAGACGCTTTTATCCAAAGCGACTTACAATAGTCGAGGAGACAATGAAGCGGTAAATAGCCGATACAACAATAGGTGAACAAGTGCTACAAAAAGGTTACCAAGTTACACAAAGCGAGACAAAAACCTTTAGGTAGAAAAATGTTAGTTTATATATATATATATATATATATATATATATATATATATATATATATATATATATATATATATGCATTCAGGTTACTGGGCACAACCATCTCTCAGGATCTGAAGTGGGACATTCAAACTCTATTGTCAAAAAAAGCCCAGGAGAGACCCAACTTCTTCGGTCAGCTGGGGAAGTTCAACCAGCCACTTTGCTCCGCTGTCATCCAAACCATCCCCTGCACTTCCATCACCGTTTGATTTTGCTCAGCCTTCAAAACTAACCCTGGAAGACTACAGCAGTTAGTCCAGACTGCTGAGCCAATCACTGGCACTAGTCTTCCAACACTTCAAGAACTGTACTCATCTATTCTGACTCAAGTTGAATATTGATAATTCATCTGTGCATATCTCATTTCATCCGCAGCTCTTTTGTCATATTGCATTTACCTGTGTGCATGGTCTTATAACACACAAAGAGATGGGACCGGATAGTTGTGGAAAGGTTGTGGAAACTATCGACTCTTCCATTGATCGATTTTTTCACTATTAAAATTATCTCAACCTGGACGGTGGAGAAATCAGTTTCTACAATATCTTATCTGTTAGAAGTCACATGAGTCTTAGTTAAATGTAAGATGTAAAACTCACTTGGTGGTGGTAGTGTTGTTGGGGGTGGTGGTGGTAGTGTGGTTGGGGGTGGTGTTGGTAGTGTGGTTGGGGGTGGTGGTGGTAGTGTGGTTGGGGGTGGTGGTGGTTGTGTTGTTGTGGGTGGCGGTGTTGTAGGAAGGGATGTTGTTGAAGTTGGAGCCGGAACGGCACATTGATAAGACAAACTCAGATATTTGTAGGTTCCAGAACAAGGTTCAGAGAAAACTGCATTGTTCGCAACAACAGAACAACTTGTTTGACCATCACATCTGGAACAAATAAAACAGCAATAAGTTAAAAGAATACCAACATGACTTGCCTTTTGCTTCATAAATCTCATAACTTTTTATTTTTTATTTTAATGTACTTACCGAGTGGCCATAACATTCAGGGCCGAAGTGCTGAGACAGTCAGTATTAGCGAGTTGTGAAGCTGGTCTATTCTGAGAGCAGATTGTTGGGTCTAAACGGCCGTACTCAGCTGAAAGCACTGTAATGACTCCCTGTGCTGTTGATAAAACATTTTATTAATAACACTTTTTGTACAATTTGGTCTAAATCATTGTACAGAATGCAAATGCATTGATAATATAAAACCCAGAGTACTCACCACAGCTGAGTTGGGCAGTCTGGGATTCACAGGTAACTAGATTTACTGGTGTACATCAAATCAGAGAGGAACAGCATGTTAGGATAAGATGTAAAAATGTTAGTTTTGCAGAAACGGAATTCATATTTACCCTAAATATAAATTGGTACCCTAGCTCATATTACTGAAACATACAATTGTATAAACAGTATTTCCACACACTAATGTTTTAACTTATATTTTACTTTTTACTTTATAAACAAACTTTTGAATTATAAACAAACTTATAATTATTCAATATGCCCAGACTCAAATAACTGTGTTTTTACATAAAACAATAAACGATTTAAATTTAAAAGCTTTGGAATTGATTAACATGTATCAAGAATCTATTTTGGGATATGCCAAATCGATTTGGATTTTTTTAAACCAGGAATTGATTTCAAATCAACGCTTTCATTCATGAAGTGTAAGAACAGATTGTTTATGTGCTTTTCTAACAAATGTTTCAAATGTGTACTGTGTGTTGTCTTTAGATGAGACACTTTTGAATCATATTTTCATCTAAATTGAAGGATCAGTTGTGTTACTCACTTGCTGGTATACGACATTCATAAGACACACTCAGATATTTGAAAGTTCCAGCACAAGGGTCAGTGAAAACTGTATTTTCCACAACAACAGAACAACTGGAACTCCCATTACACCTAAAATAAAAGCAAACAATGAATACAAAGAATACCAAAGATTCAAAATATTTTATATTTTGTAGTTTTACAATATTGGTATAGTTTTCTTACTGAGTGGCCAGAATATTTAGAGGTGAAGTCGACAGACAGTCAGTATTTGCATATTGCTCCGGTGGAATGTTATCAGCGCAGGTTGTGGAATCTAAACGGCCATAATTGGCTGAAATCACTGAAATGAGTCCCTGTGCTGTTGGAAACAATTAACATTTTTTAGATGATGTATCTGTGCAAAGAGTTATTCTACGAAACGGGGACTGTTCCCACCTTGCAATTTTCCAAAAATTTCATTAAGAACAAATATTTTACAACTTGAAAGACATGTAAGTCCTAAAAATGCCTCTGGCATAAAATAAAATTTACAACACAATCATAATTACCACCTATTCACAATGAAAGGTGACTGAGTTGCATGTGACAGGACGTAAATTTCATCCTTAAAGTGGCTGCGGATTTCAATGAGGTCAAGTACTTTATCTAACATACATGATCAATCTGAATTATGATATCTTTGCATTGATAATGTAAAAAAAATATTTAAAAAACCTTTCCCCTGCATAACAGATGTCCACCTCTTAAAGATTTTTTAAGAGGCTCGGCTGTAGGTACCGAACTACCAATGCAGAGCTTTAACAGGACTGCCCATGCCCCAAAGAACAGGACAAAGAGCTTAGAAAATATCACTTCTGGTTTGCGATGTCATTTAAAGCAACGATACATTATTTATAGACAAAATAAGTTAGTGTTATGAGATGGTAACTCAAACTGAGGGACTTAACAAAAACTTATTTTAATAAATACATATCTTATGTAAAATATATAGGCTAATACTGAAAAAAGTCTTATTTCTTGATAACTTGCAAATGTGATGTTTGTAACCATGGACAGGTGAAATTGACCCTGTATCAATTAAAAATATTTAAAACACTTTTGTGCCTTATGCAGTCTTTTGAACATTGCGTCTTTAAAAGCACCCATTTTGTTTAATGATCCCTATTCAGTTATTGTTAAGCATGCAAATGCATTAATTGGACACATTATTCATTTGGACATTAAGTCTCGAAACACTGAAATATAATAACTAACCACAGGAAAGAGAAGCAGTTTGGCCCTCACAGGCGATGAAGTCCACTGCTTTGAGACCTGCAGACAAACAGTAATTCGTACACATTTATACAGATGCACACTTATTATACAGTACAATTAGTAGTGCGATAAGAAAGAGTTCTTACCATGTTGGCCTATCAGAACCAACACTGAAAATGTAACAAAATACAAGTAAGCACAAATATTATTCAAACAATATCAACATATGAAAAGAAATGAATGAAAACAGCGAGACCGATCATCAGACTTACAGGTGATGAAGCTCAGCTCTCGGTGGAGCATGTTGAATGTGCAGACAGACGAACAGATGGATGAAACTCTTTGTTGATGAGGACTGATCGGATTTCTTATTTATAGAGGCAAACCTGAAACACCCGAAACTGTCGTGTATATATGAAGACAGATATGACAGCGGAATGTCCCCCTTTGAAATGGGTGGAACACCTATATTTGAAGAGTAATTAACTGTCAAAAATGAAAATGACAATCATACGATTCTAAACCATCCAAAACAAAAAATAATTGTAGCTAGGAATGTGGAATCTCAAAATCAAGCAATGAACTTTATTGCTGTTGTTTTATTGTATAAAGAAATATATATATATATGTACAAATCTTTATTTATGGTTAGTGTAGGTGTTTGTTGTGTGTCACCATGATTGATCCATGTGTGTTTCATGCTCTAGAAAAATTACTGCTGGTAAAGTTGTAGTTCACCCAAATATGAAAGTCATCTATCATCTTTTGCTCTCATTCTTGTCATTTCTTACCTGTATGATTTTTTTTCTCAAACAGAACATACAAGAAGATATTAACATAAAAGAAGATAATAGATCATATTAATCAGACATTGCTTCTATTTTATCAATTTAAGACAAATGCAATGAATATTTTCCAGTGATCTACATTCTACAAAATATCTTCTTTCTTGTTCTGAAGAAGAAAGTCATACAGGTTTTAAAGGACAATACGCGCCTGTAGTGTCCTTATAAGAACTAGTTATTAAGATATTCTGCTGTGGTGAGTTAGTAGGTAAATCACTTTTTTCCAATCGTTTGTCAGAATTCTGAAAGACTTTGTATGCACAGGCAGTGATTAAATGACATAATTATTGTGCTTCTATGCTTTCATAATGTTCGATTTCGAGATGATCTTTACATTAACCTAGTAACCAATCGAGGTTAATGTAGATATATATCATATATCAATAACATCAATCATATATATTCATAATCATATCTTAACACTAAAACCTTCTGACTTCAAATCAGCCTTTCCAAGCCAACATCAATTGTTCACAAACTTTTACCTCATTAACTTATGTTTCATTGTGTTCATCCCAATAGACCTCCAGTCTTTAAGATTGTAAAATACCTTTTTCATAACTATGATAGTCAAAGGAACTTCTGGTTAAGAGCTGACATTCTATCTCAGTTCATGAGTAATTAAAACAGGTTTAGTGTGGGCATGACAGGAACGATATGCGCTTGCGTGCACAATGTCAAAGGCCAGAATGTCCCTTTTAATTGACATTATTAAGATTCTGAGAATTTCTGTCATATACCTCAGGGCAGGTCTCAGTGTATGTCATTACAAAACCGAGTATTAGTGGAGAACAGTATGAAATGGTGTAATTATGTCTTGACAAAATAATACTATGTACAGATCTGTAATTGTAGGATTTGTTACGATGTTTACCAATTTTCAATGAATTTTCATTTTTCAATGTCTCAAAGAAATAAAACCGAAACAAAGAGAAGTGTAATAGCTTCAACCGATATAATGATGTATTTCCCAGTTGGATAAATCACTCACAGATGAAGCCTTTTATATTCAGGTGTGTCCTCTTCTGAACAAATAATGTTCAGACGACTAGCAATAACGGGGTAGTCATTGCCTGGTGATTTTGGAGTTGGACTCGTTATTCCAAGGTCACTGTTTATTCGGCACTATTGGGGATTGTAGGTAAGAGGGTGAATAACCAGCACTCCGCCCTCCTTCAATACCAATATTGAGGTGAGTCACTTGAGCAAGGCACTGTTACCCCCAACTGCCTCCTGGGCACTGCCCAGAGAGTATGTTCACAGTGTGTGTGTGTGTGTGTGTGTGTGTGTGTGTGTGTGTGTGTGTGTGTGTGTGTGTGTGTGTGTGTGTGTGTGTGTGTGTGTGTGTGTGTGTGTGTGTGTGTGTGTGTGTGTGTGTGTGTGTGTGTGTGTGTGTGTGTGTGTGTGTGTGTGTGTGTGTGTGTGTGTGTGTGTGTGTGTGTGTGTGTGTGTGATACTAAGCACAAATTCCAAGTATGGGACAGTAAAGTAGGCCACACTTCCATTCTCTTCACTTCACTTAAAAGCTTTTAATATATATGAAATGGTTGTGAAAGTGTTAGACTGATCTAGATTCTTTTGAGACAAAGCCTAAATTTCACCAATTCCCTAAATTTTTAAACTTAACAGACTGTCACCCACTGTAGGTCCCATGAAATGATACTAATTTCTTATTACAATTTCTCAAAGCTGAAAAATCCACTTCCTATTTATCGAATGCACAACTGCCATGTAACTTCATACTGGGCTTCAATTCATTCATATTGGGCCTGTGTTAAAGATTTGGGTCAACAGATGTTGTTTTCAACATTGATTTGTATTGAGAAGAGTGAGTAAAGAGTGTTTACTGTAAATACGGAGTGTAATTGTCAGAATTAATCTTTTGGCAGTACTGTACTTCAACTAGTAGGCTAGTTACAATTTTACAAAATGTTGGGCGTTTTGGGCTAGCCAGTACAGGCGATTGGGGCATGGGAGCATGGGGCATGGGTAATATCGATGCAAGCTCTGCAATGAAAAATAAAAAATAAATAAAATGACGTATTAGAGAGCAACAAATATGTTAGCAGTTTATTAATGACAAAGTTATAGTACATCTTTTTAAGAGCCAGAACCTTAACATAGAAAAAAGTGTGATCCCTGTTAATTGACCTCTTTAGTTCCATGCTTTTCATGTCTGTGGTAAAACAATGCAGTGTTGTATTTATATTTATTTACATGTATAAAGCAAAATGAAATACTTACATAGAAAGCTTAGTAAATTTTTCATTTTTCATTTGAAGACATTTGTGATGTCAGGTTAAACCACTTTGTTGTTTTCAAAATAATTTCAATAGAATGGATTTGTTCTATGAAACAAAAGGCATTCAAAAGATAAGAAGGATTGAAAAACAGATGCATTAACAGCTCAACCTTTATAAAACACACACACTTTTACAATGTTCCTATTATATATAGTTTAATATCTGCTCTTTGTGAAAAGATAGTTGTTTTCTTTATAATATCAAGTATGTTTTTAAATGTATTATTTTACAAAACAGAAAGCTTGCATGTGTTCCAATATTGTAATACCCACTTTGATTGTAGTATCTGAAAAAAAATGTGCTTCACAATGCCATACAATTTTGTTGTCTAAATAGTTCCACAAAGAACCTTTGATGTGGACAGAAGGGAGATGTAAGAAAAATAATATGCTCT
The DNA here is from genome assembly GCA_033220385.1 of Triplophysa yarkandensis. Classification (NCBI taxonomy): domain Eukaryota; kingdom Metazoa; phylum Chordata; class Actinopteri; order Cypriniformes; family Nemacheilidae; genus Triplophysa; species Triplophysa yarkandensis. The sequence continues at coordinate 402,371 of JAWHQN010000155.1, read as the reverse complement.
CTTGGGACATATGAGAAAAGTGTGGTGAAAATAAATATTTTTTCCTTGTTCTTTTAGTCTTTTCATATAAGCACCCTTTACACTTTACATCAACTGAAAAAGTTATTGGGATAAGCCATACATACCATTTTATCCTAAGAAAATATCTCATGCAACTAAGGTCAGATTTTACTCTTTATAGGATTTTTCAAGGTCACAAGCTTCAATTTCACCATCATTAAGAAGGTGCATGCTTCCTATTTCTCTAATTACACACCCCAATCAATTTAACCTCCTTCTACTGAAAGCCCTGAAATCGATTAAAAGAGCAACAAAACATGGGCTTTGTAGAGTTGTATGTTCTATGGTCATCTTTTCAGATAAATAGGTGGGCTTGCGGAAATCAACTTAATGTTGGAATTTGTTTATCATAATGTGCTGTAGATGTGTGGATTATAATATTCAGGAACCGAGCTTAACAGAAAATATAATCATTGATCTCTAAGTAGAGCGTCCATTGGAAAGTCAAACAAAGGTGATTGGACTCTGGGATGAAAACTACAGAATTTCGACAACAGGACGAACGAACAAACAAACACACTCCACAAACACAACTCTTGATCTGTTCCGTAGGAGCGAGGCAAGACCAAGCCCCTTTTTTTGAATGCCTCTGTGGGTGAGGGTACCCCCGGGTATTATGACACCAATTGAGGAACTAGAGGGGTGTAGTCCAAACCCATTTTTGTAGGCAGTTTTTTGTGTAATAAAATAACTCGCTTACCATTGAACTTTAAGCTTTACACTTTACAGATGTTATTTATACTCTTAGAACAACATTATACACAAATTCAAGTTTGAAATATGGATCCACTTTGACTAGGACCTTTAAATGCAGGGTCTATGATTTCTGGTAGTCAATGTTGACATTCGAATCCTCCAAACAAACAATCACATACAACAAAGGGGTCTCAGCCCTTTTTCGATAGCTCTGCCCTTTACATACATCATCTGTCGCTCTCAGCTAATAGTGTCGAAGTCAAGACATCACTTTTATAGCACAACCCTGAAGATAGGGCACGTGGGTTCCCTCGATCAAAAATCCTATTTTCCCCATAGATTTTAGGAAAATTGCAAAACAAAGAGTTATGAGCCTGACATGTTATGTCTATTAAGATAATCTACACAAGTTAATCCAAAATGTATACATTATGAATCCTTAATAAAGCCGTCACATAAACAATGTTAGCGGTAGGCCATAAACGGCCTGCAGAACACCGTGGTCGCGGATCAACGCCATCCTCAAGCTTCCTCAACCACCGTTTTTAACACACAATAAGTTTAAAAGAAATCACAAGCAGGTTATAACTAGTTTGTTTCATTTTATAGATCAAAACTTAAAAATATTTAGAAGCAAGTCACCACAGACCTTATTTCGGGCAATTTACCAACAACCCTTTAAAAAAACGTAGAATCATAAACCTTTAAATTCAACCTTGCTTTTAAGTCCCATCTTTTCATTTATTACGTCATAATACCATTTCAATTAGATTCTAAGCCTGATTTTAAACTTTATCCTTTTTGATATTTTTCATGACGTAACAATAAATGTTTACATCAATAAATAGTAGAAATTCACATTTAAGAAATGTATCAAAACAAGCAGCGCCTGGTTACCATGGTAACCAAACATCAGAACGCAATGACGACACGGAGCACAGGTACAGCCGGAACAACATTTCAACGAGTTTGATAAATAAGCGGTGTTTGTAAATCGTGATCAAGGTTTTGAAACGCTGTTTGTTTGTTTGTTTTGTAACATTGTTTTGACTTCACTTGCCAGGTGCGAGGGTCGCGTTTGGCAGCTGTCAACAGCGTCTCGTGTTTCCGGCGCACTTTGCTCCTGATCGCACAGGAAATGAATACAACGTTCCGTGTGTCTCCATGACAACAGGACCAGGATGTTATGACATCCACGTGAGTATGAGAGAATGAGAATGAGAGTATGAGAGAATGAGTATAAGAGTATATGAGTATGAGAGTATAATTATGATAGTATGAGTATGGGAGTATGAGTATGATAGTATGAGTATGGGAGTATACGTACGATAGTATGAGTATGGGAGTATGAGTATGATAGTATGAGTATGAGAGTATAATTATGATAGTATGAGTATGGGAGTATGAGCATGATAGTATGAGTATGGGAGTATACGTACGATAGTATGAGTATGGGAGTATGAGTATGATAGTATGAGTATGGGAGTATACGTATGATAGTATGAGTATGGGAGTATACGTATGATAGTATGAGTATGGGAGTATACGTATGATAGTATGAGTATGGGAGTATACGTACGATAGTATGAGTATGGGAGTATGAGTACGATAGTATGAGTATGGGAGTATACGTATGATAGTATGAGTATGGGAGTATACGTATGATAGTATGAGTATGGGAGTATACGTATGATAGTATGAGTATGGGAGTATACGTACGATAGTATGAGTATGGGAGTATACGTATGATAGTATGAGTATGGGGGTATACGTATGATAGTATGAGTATGGGAGTATACGTACGATAGTATGAGTATGGGAGTATACGTATGATAGTATGAGTATGGGAGTATACGTATGATAGTATGAGTATGGGAGTATGAGTATGATAGTATGAGTATGGGAGTATACGTATGATAGTATGAGTATGGGAGTATACGTATGATAGTATGAGTATGGGAGTATACGTATGATAGTATGAGTATGGGAGTATGAGTATGATAGTATGAGTATGGGAGTATACGTATGATAGTATGAGTATGGGAGTATACGTATGATAGTATGAGTATGGGAGTATACGTATGATAGTATGAGTATGGGAGTATACGTATGATAGTATGAGTATGGGAGTATACGTATGATAGTACGAGTATGGGAGTATACGTATGATAGTATGAGTATGGGAGTATACGTATGATAGTATGAGTATGGGAGTATGAGTATGATAGTATGAGTATGGGGGTATGAGTATGGGAGTATACGTATGATAGTATGAGTATGGGAGTATGAGTATAAGAGTATGAGTATGGGAGTATACGTATGATAGTATGAGTATGGGAGTATACGTATGATAGTATGAGTATGGGAGTATGAGTATGATAGTATGAGTATGGGAGTGTGAGTATGAGCGTATGAGAGTATGAGTATAAGAGTATGAGTATGAGAGTATGAGTATGGGAGTATGAGCGTATGAGAGTATGATTATGAGAATATGAGTATGAGCGTATGGGAGTATGAGAGTACGAGTATAAGAGTATGAGTATGGGAGTATGAGTATGTGAGTATGAGTATGATAGTATGGGTATGGGAGTATGAGTATAAGAGTATGAGTATGGGAGTATGAGCGTATGAGAGTATGAGTATAAGAGTATGAGTATGGGAGTATACGTATGAAAGTATGAGTATGGGAGTATGAGCGTATGAGAGTATGAGTATAAGAGTATGAGTATGGGAGTATACGTATGATAGTATGAGTATGGGAGTATGAGTATAAGAGTATGAGTATGGGAGTATACGTATGATAGTATGAGTATGGGAGTATACGTATGATAGTATGAGTATGGGAGTATACATATGATAGTATGAGTATGGGAGTATACGTATGATAGTATGAGTATGGGAGTATACGTATGATAGTATGAGTATGGGGGTATACGTATGATAGTATGAGTATGGGAGTATACGTATGATAGTATGAGTATGGGAGTATGAGTATGACAGTATGAGTATGGGAGTATGAGTATGGGAGTATACGTATGATAGTATGAGTATGGGAGTATGAGTATGATAGTATGAGTATAGGAGTATGAGTATGGGAGTATACGTATGATAGTATGAGTATGGGGGTATGAGTATGGGAGTATACGTATGATAGTATGAGTATGGGGGTATGAGTATGATAGTACGAGTATGGGAGTATACGTATGATAGTATGAGTATGGGAGTATGAGTATGATAGTATGAGTATGGGAGTATGAGTATGATAGTATGAGTATGAGAGTATGAGTATAAGAGTATGAGTATGGGAGTATGAGCGTATGAGAGTATGAGTATAAGAGTATGAGTATGGGAGTATACGTATGATAGTATGAGTATGGGAGTATGAGCGTATGAGAGTATGAGTATAAGAGTATGAGTATGGGAGTATACGTATGATAGTATGAGTATGGGAGTATGAGTATAAGAGTATGGGTATTTGAGTATACGTATGATAGTATGAGTATGGAAGTATGAGTATAAGGGTATGAGTATGGGAGTATACGTATGATAGTATGAGTATGGGAGTATACGTATGATAGTATGAGTATAAGAGTATGAGTATGGGAGTATACGTATGATAGTATGAGTATAAGAGTATGAGTATGGGAGTATACGTATGATAGTATGAGTATGGGAGTATACGTATGATAGTATGAGTATGGGAGTATGAGTATGATAGTATGAGTATGGGAGTATGAGTATGAGCGTATGACAGTATGAGTATAAGAGTATGAGTATGAGAGTATGAGAGTATGATTATGAGAATATGAGTATGAGCGTATGAGAGTATGAGAGTACGAGTATAAGAGTATGAGTATGGGAGTATGGGAGTATGAGTATGATAGTATGAGTATAAGAGTATGAGCGTATGAGAGTATGAGTATAAGAGTATGAGTATGGGAGTATACGTATGAGAGTATGAGTGTAAGAGTATGAGTATGGGAGTATGAGCGTATGAGAGTATGATTATGAGAGTATGAGTATGAGTATGCTCGTATGAGAGTATGAGTATAAGAGTATGAGTATGGGAGTATGAGTATGATAGTATGAGTATAAGAGTATGAGCGTATGAGAGTATGAGTATAAGAGTATGAGTATGGGAGTATGAGTATGATAGTATGAGTATGGGAGTATGAGTATGAGCGTATGAGAGTATGAGTATAAGAGTATGAGTATGAGAGTATGAGTATAAGAGTATGAGAGTATGGGTATGGGTATAAGAGTTTGAGCATGAGTATGAGAGAATGAGTATAAGAGTATGAGAGTATGATTATGAGAGTATGATTATGAGTATGGGAGAATGAGTATAAGAGTATGAGAGTATGATTATGAGAGTATGAGTATGAGAGTATGAGTATGAGAGTATGAGCATAAGAGTATGAGTATGAGCATATGAGCGTATGATTATGAGAGTATGAGTATAAGAGTATGAGAGTATGATTATGAGAGTATGATTATGAGTATGAGCGTATGAGTATGAGAGTATGAGTATGAGCGTATGAGTGTATGAGAGTATGATTATGAGAGTATGAGTATAATAGGATGAGAGTATCAGTATAAGAGTATGAGTATAAGAGTATGAGTATGAGAGTATGATTATGAGTATGAGAGAATGAGTATAAGAGTATGAGTATAAGAGTATGAGTATGAGTATAAGAGTTTGAGTATGAGAGTATGAGTATGAGCGTATGAGTGTATGAGAGTATGATTATGAGAGTATGAGTATAAGAGGATGAGAGTATCAGTATAAGAGTATGAGTATAAGAGTATGAGTAAAAGAGTATGAGTATGAGAGTATGATTATGAGTATGAGAGAATGAGTATAAGAGTATGAGTATAAGAGTTTGAGTATGAGGTATGAGTATGAGAGTATGAGTATAAGAGTTTGAGTATGAGCGTATGATTATGAGTATGAGAGAATGAGTATAAGAGTATGAGCGTATGAGTATGAGAGTATGGTTATGAGAGTATGAGTATGAGAGTACGAGTATGAGAGTACGAGTCTGAGTATAAGAGTATGAGTATATGAGTATGAGTATGAGAGTATGATTATGAGTATGAGAGTATGGGTATAAGAGTTTGAGTATGAGGTATGAGTATGAGAGTATGATTATGAGTATGAGAGAATGAGTATAAGAGTATGAGCGTATGAGTATGAGAGTATGATTATGACCGTACGATTATGAGAGTATGAGTATGAGAGTACGAGTATGAGAGTACGAGTCTGAGTATAAGAGTATGAGTATAAGAGTATGAGTGTATGATTATGAGTATGAGAGAATGAGTATAAGAGTTTGAGTATGAGGTATGAGTATGAGAGTATGATTATGAGTATGAGAGAATGAGTATAAGAGTATGATTATGACCGTATGATTATGAGAGTACGAGTATGAGAGTACGAGTATGAGAGTACGAGTCTGAGTATAAGAGTATGAGTATATGAGTATGAGTATACGAGTTTGAGTATGAGGTATGAGTATGAGTATGAGAGTATGATTATGATTATGAGAGAATGAGTATAAGAGTATGAGCGTATGAGTATGAGAGTATGATTATGAGAGTATGAGTATGAGAGTACGAGTATGAGAGTACGAGTCTGAGTATAAGAGTATGAGTATGAGATTATGATTATGAGTATGAGAGAATGAGTATAAGAGTATGAGGGTATGATTATGAGCGTATGATTATGAGCGTATGAGTATGAGCGTATGAGTATGAGAGTATGATTATGACCGTATGAGTATGAGAGTATGATTATGAGTATGAGAGAATGAGTATAAGAGTATGACCGTATGATTATGAGAGTATGAGAGTATGAGTATAAGAGTATGAGTATGAGAGTATGAGTATAAGAGTATGAGTCTGAGAGTATGAGTATGAGAGTATGAGTATAAGAGTATGAGCGTATGAGTATAAGAGCATGAGTATAAGAGTATGAGTATGAGAGAATGAGTATATGGGTATGAGAGTACGAGTATGAGAGTACGAATATGAGTATAAGAGTATGGTTATGAGAGTATGAGTATAAGAGTATGAGCGTATGAGAGTATGAGTATGAGAGTATGAGCGTATGAGTATGAGAGTATGAGCGTATGAGTATAAGAGTATGAGCGTATGAGAGTATGATATAAGTATGAAGAACATGGGCTGTATATCCTAACAGGTGGGCAGTCTTGTATATGAGCTCAAGCACAAGCCTGAGAGTAAAAGAGGATTTGTCTTGGCAGCCCGGACTGCCCAACGTTTTTTGCCCCCTGTCAAGGTGGTATCTATATTTTATACTGACATCACAATCATTTTCTTTTAACAAAAGAATGTGCTTAACATATAGAAAGAAAAAAGTGCATCATGTTTTTTTGTAGATGACTACCCCTTCACCACAGAAATACCAGGAGGATCGGTGTCGTCTTACTGTGTGTTGTCCTGGTAAAGCACCCTTTAACACCTCCACACCGAGGTTTAAGGACAAACCCTCAAAACTGGACTCTAGTCCTGGGTAAACAATCCTAGAACTCTTTATTTCCATTTAAACGTGTTACTTTATACGTCAAATAAAGAAAAACATGTGCCTTGTTCCTTGTGAAACAACAGATATTTTGAGAAATGTCTCGGGTGGAGTTTTGTGTTGGTGGATTGGCATGTTCTGAAAATAGTTTTGTGTACCGTGCAGTCCAGGGGCGTATGCGCACAACACCGTCCAGAGCAGAAAGGTGTCTTGGCCTATGAAATTCAGCTCTCCAGATTGGTCAAGAGTGCCTGCACTTGAGAGAAAAGCTCTGCGGACAGAGGTACATCCGACTTTTAAGTTTCAGACATAGAATGATGAGCTTACATTTTCGTTTGCTGATATAGATCGCTTTGTTCTTTTTGTGTTTTTAATGCAGCTCTTAACTGACAGAGACTTTCGGAAACAGAGGAACAGGGTGGAATATCTACGCTTGTATTACTGACCAAGTGAAATGAAATTATCATCACAAAAATGCAGGTCTAACTAATCTGAGGTCCTATCTATCTTGTAATTAAAGATGTAAATGAAAATGCTTGTTCATTAAATATCTACTGTATATGTCCTCAATGAACTGTTAACTTAGTTGTTTAATGTTTTGCAATATTAAGTGAACCAACATTCTTCTCCAAGATGTTTGTTATACTCATAAGTTGGTCAAATATATGGTTTTGTGACAACATCTTCACACCAAAAAATACAAAGACATTTATTACCATCATACAAAGTAACAAATACACAGAAATGCAAGGAGAATGTTATATGCGTTATGTTTTGCCAATAGTAAAAACTAAAAAAGTGTGTTTTAGGATGTATTTTAAAATTTCGAAAACAGCATATTATTGTTAAAGGTGTCACTATTTTTGACCGTGCAATGCAGTCTTACACTATAGAAATCAAACAACAATAACATGGTAGATCAAAGCTGAAGCACTGCATTGCCAAGTTTATGTTCTTTCAGGAACAGCTCCTTTTGTTACTGATAATTTAAGATGCACAGTGTGATTAGCAAATGCCGATAAGAAGTCATTTCTCAACACAACTTGATCAAACAGATGAGTCAGTAGCCCTTTTTTATTTTTTCCTTCTCACTTTGGGCTTTTTCACTGGGCGTAGATAAGGGTTGTCGATTGTATTTTCCTCACTAGGCTTCCCTGCAGGCACAACACCACCAGGTGGCAGAACTGTATTCTCTTTATCTGCACCTTGATCATCCTGAACAAAAAAAAACAATATTTACTTATAACATATTGTATATTACAAGTGAACTTAAATATAGACATGGACAATCTGAAAGCTTGCCTGAATGATATTGTTGGAATTGTTTTCTGTGTCAGTCTGGTCATCCTGTTCAGATGAATCTGTTTCTTCCAGCGTCTGAAGCTCTAGTTCAGAGGGCAGCAGCGCGCTCAGGTATGAGATGGAATTTGGCCGTGAAGCAATCACTGATATACAAAAAAAAACAGAAACACATGATGTAGTAACAAAGACTTCAGACGAATACTACCTTAAATAAAAATCGTGTCATCATTTACTCAGATTCTTGCCATTGTCATGACTTTCTTCTGCAGAACATCAAAAAAGATATTCTGAAGCATGTTTGTAATGTAAAAGCGGTTGTAACCAGCTCACGAAACCAGTGCCATAATGTCAAGTCAATGGTGATCACCACTTTTCAATTTAAACATTCTAGAAAATATCTTTTTTAGTGTTCTGCAGAAGCAAGAAAGTCATACAGGTTTGAAATGACAAACACCTATTTAAGACTGATTAGTCAAGAACTGGGTAGTTTATAACACAGGGATTGAAACTAACAGGGAAAAGCACTAATGTCATCCTTGAAAAGGCTCTGAGTCTCTCCGGTCTTGGCCATGAAGCGCGTCAGAGCACGTTCCACATCTCTTCTCTGTGAGGCAGCTTTCTCTCTTACCACCTGGTAGTCTGACACAGGCTCTCGAAAGGTCTAAAACGCAGAAGTGGAAAGCTTTAAATTAACACCACAAACAACATAGATGATAGAATATTTACCTGAACAAGACAAATGATATTATATATGGGCGCCAAAAATGGACAAAGTAAACCAGAACTCACTGGCGTTTTGATGTAAGTATGAGGATCTGGAAATTCTGGAAGGTGGCTTGGGATATGTTGAGGGTGAGTACGCTTCTGACCGGTCATGAGGGCTTTCGGTACCACGGGTGCATTCGTCACCGGGGCTGTAGGTAGATTAAGGGTTAAATACAGAAATGATGGAAAATTACAACTTGAATCAAACACACTATACAACTGAATAAACGTAAGGTAACTTATGACGGTAAGGCACCCGAATGCCCCAACGGGATACTTACGCGCAGTTATGACCATCCTTTGAGATCTTTTGGCATACGCAGGAAGAGTATCCACATTGAAACCTAGAACATAAAGAACCAGATGAAGCAAATCAATTGGGACACTACATGGAAAATAAGCAGTTGTATCTATTAACGGAAAAGCAACAAACCCATTTCCACCAGTGTGATGACCACATCTGAGAGTGTAGGAGTACTTCGCGCAGTGTGTTCGCAATTCGCCCGTGCGCAACGCCCAACCTCGTTTATATCTGACGAAAGAAGGTTATGCAATCAATACATCAAAATTGATAAGTGGCATAGAACGGACAGGCCGTATGGTTCATTCGATGCAATAAACATAACGTAAAGGTCCATGCATGGGGTGGACGTGAAGTGTGTTCGGACTCACAGCTCTGCATCATCTCAGTGAGAGTCTCGACGGCAGCCTTCTCAGCGCTGTCAAAGCCACACTCCGTGAGCAGAGAGCTGACCACGACCTGCAGCGTGCGCCGACGGGCCAGCTGATAGTTCTCAGTGGGACTTGTGCAGGTCTTACTGGAGGCCGAGCGCTGCAGGCAAACATGAAAACATGGAGATCAGGAACGGTCCTGGTTTAGACACTTTATTAAGTGTTGTGTTTGGTATGTGATGACGCTTGTCAGACTCGGTCTCTATCTTCAAAAAAACCTAAAAACTCATCTTTTCCGGCTACATCTAACTCACTACTTTTCTAACCTACTCACTCTATCAAAAAAATAAATAAATAAATAAATAAATTTATATATATACTTTTTGTAACTTCTCTCTCTGTGTAACTTGGTAACATTGTTGTAGCACTTGTTCACCTATTGTTGTATCGGCTATTTACCGCTTCATTGTCTCCTCGACTATTGTAAGTCGCTTTGGATAAAAGCGTCTGCTAAATGACTAAATGTAATGTAAATGATCTGGTGTTTAGAGTTGGACTTGTAAGCAGAAGGTTGTGGGTTTGAATCCCAGTGCCGGATCACAATAACCGAAGTGTCCATGAGCGAGACACCTTACCCCTGTTTGATCCGCAGTGATGATTGACAACTGCATAATACTGTAAGTCTCTATGGATAAAAGCGTCTGCCAAATGAATAAATGTAAATGTAAATTGATCTAAAATTGACAAAATCAATATTTGGATTACGCTAACCCTGCAAATATCTTTAAAAAAACTCCTTAAAACTCATCTTTTCCGGCTACACCTAACTCACTAACTCACTAGGAGTACCTACTTCTCTAACTACTCACTCTATCAAAAAATAAATAAATAAATAAATAAAATAAAATAAAAATAACTTTTGTAACTTCTCTCACTGTGTAACTCGGTAACATTGTTGTGTCACTTGTTCACCTATTGTTGTATCGGCTATTTACCGCTTCATTGTCTCCTCGACTATTGTAAGTCGCTTTGGATAAAAGCGTCTGCTAAATGACTAAATGTAAATGTAAGTCGCTTTGGGTAAAAGCGTCTGCTAAATGACTAAATGTAAATGTAAGTCGCTTTGGATAAAAGCGTCTGCTAAATGACTAAATGTAAATGTAAACGTAAGTCGCTTTGGATAAAAGCGTCTGCTAAATGACTAAATGTAAATGTAAACGTAAGTCGCTTTGGATAAAAGCGTCTGCTAAATGACTAAATGTAAATGTAAGTCGCTTTGGATAAAAGCATCTGCTAAATGACTAAATGTAAATGTAAATGTAAGTCGCTTTGGATAAAAGCGTCTGCTAAATGACTAAATGTAAATGTAAATGTAAGTCGCTTTGGATAAAAGCGTCTGCTAAATGACTAAATGTAAATGTAAATGTAAGTCGCTTTGGATAAAAGCGTCTGCTAAATGACTAAATGTAAATGTAAGTCGCTTTGGATAAAAGCGTCTGCTAAATGACTAAATGTAAATGTAAATGTAAGTCGCTTTGGATAAAAGCGTCTGCTAAATGACTAAATGTAAATGTAAATGTAAGTCACTTTGGATAAAAGCGTCTGCTAAATGACTAAATGTAAATGTAAATGTAAGTCGCTTTGGATAAAAGCGTCTGCTAAATGACTAAATGTAAATGTAAATGTAAGTCGCTTTGGATAAAAGCGTCTGCTAAATGACTAAATGTAAATGTAAATGTAAGTCGCTTTGGATAAAAGCGTCTGCTAAATGACTAAATGTAAATGTAAGTCGCTTTGGATAAAAGCGTCTGCTAAATGACTAAATGTAAATGTAAATGTAAGTCGCTTTGGATAAAAGCGTCTGCCAAATGAATAAATGTAAATGTAAATGTCATGGTTTTAATGTAAACTTTAATGTTGTCTCTGCTGGTGAGCTCCTTTCTATAGGTTATCTAGTGAACACAAATCCATACTATAAACCCACTATACTTAGTATTTTTGTGGTCGTTTCCATGGTAACCAGCTAAGCTTTGAACTACATGGGGCATTAAATAATGACTCATTAAGTGACGTCTAGACAGGAAACTCGTGTTCTAAACATGCCCCAGTGTAATAATAAGGTCGAACTGCAGATTAATCAGTTAAATTGAAAATAAATCGTTGCATGAATTTGTCTTTTAACGAACAATACGACGTTTTTGTTTGGCTAGGCTAACAGTAATGATATTAAACTTACGTTTCCGGGGTTTAAAGATCCGCCCCCCATCCCTGCAGGATCTGCCATTTCTGCCTGTATAAGTGTATAATTCTGAACAGAATTGGGTTTAGAGGAACATGTCGGCCCTACGTCGAGTACAACTCGGTACCATATCGACAATATAAGGGCCGCCGGAAGACTCCTCACCCCGTGTGCATCTTCAAAATAAAAGTCGAAGATCGCACGCTGTCGGATAGGCGCAAATACGTCATAACGAATTTTAATCATTTTTATTATTTACTATCGATTTCAAAGTTTAATTAAATAAAAGGAATAATTAGTTGTAATTAAATAAGAGGAATAATTAGTTGTAATTAAATAAGAAGAATAGTTAGTTGTAATTAAATAAGAAGAATAGTTAGTTGTAATTAAATAAGAACAATAGTTAGTTGTAATTAAATAAGAAGAATAATTAGTTGTAATTAAATAAGAGGAATAATTAGTTGTAATTAAATAAGAAGAATAGTTAGTTGTAATTAAATAAGAAGAATAGTTAGTTGTAATTAAATAAGAAGAATAATTAGTTGTAATTAAATAAGAAGAATAGTTAGTTGTAATTAAATAAGACGAATAGTTAGTTGTAATTAAATAAGAAAAATAATTAGTTGTAATTAAATAAGAAGAATAGTTAGTTGTAATTAAATAAGACGAATAGTTAGTTGTAATTTAATAAGAAGAATAGTTAGTTGTAATTAAATAAGAAGAATAATTAGTTGTAATTAAATAAGAAGAATAATTAGTTGTAATTAAATAAGAAGAATAGTTAGTTGTAATTAAATGAGAAGAATAGTTAGTTGTAATTAAATAAGAAGAATGGTGAGTTGTAATTAAATAAGACGAATAGTTAGTTGTAATTAAATAAGAAGAATAATTAGTTGTAATTAAATAAGAAGAATAGTTAGTTGTAATTAAATAAGACGAATAGTTAGTTGTAATTAAATAAGAAGAATAATTAGTTGTAATTAAATAAGAAGAATAGTGAGTTGTAATTAAATAAGACGAATAGTTAGTTGTAATTAAATAAGAAGAATAGTTAGTTGTAATTAAATGAGAAGAATAGTGAGTTGTAATTAAATAAGAAGAATAGTTAGTTGTAATTAAATGAGAAGAATAATTAGTTGTAATTAAATAAGAAGAATAATTAGTTGTAATTAAATGAGAAGAATAATTAGTTGTAATTAAATAAGAAGAATAGTGAGTTGTAATTAAATAAGACGAATAGTTAGTTGTAATTAAATAAGAAGAATAGTTAGTTGTAATTAAATAAGAAGAATAGTTAGTTGTAATTAAATAAGACGAATAGTTAGTTGTAATTAAATAAGAAGAATAGTTAGTTGTAATTAAATAAGACGAATAGTTAGTTGTAATTAAATAAGAAGAATAGTTAGTTGTAATTAAATAAGACGAATAGTTAGTTGTAATTAAATAAGAAGAATACTTAGTTGTAATTAAATAAGAAGAATAGTGAGTTGTAATTAAATAAGACGAATAGTTAGTTGTAATTAAATAAGAAGAATAGTTAGTTGTAATTAAATAAGACGAATAGTTAGTTGTAATTAAATAAGAAGAATAATTAGTTGTAATTAAATAAGAAGAATAGTGAGTTGTAATTAAATAAGACGAATAGTTAGTTGTAATTAAATAAGAAGAATAGTTAGTTGTAATTAAATGAGAAGAATAGTGAGTTGTAATTAAATAAGAAGAATAGTTAGTTGTAATTAAATAAGAAGAATAATTAGTTGTAATTAAATAAGAAGAATAGTTAGTTGTAATTAAATGAGAAGAATAGTTAGTTGTAATTAAATAAGAAGAATAGTGAGTTGTAATTAAATAAGACGAATAGTTAGTTGTAATTAAATAAGAAGAATAGTGAGTTGTAATTAAATGAGAAGAATAGTTAGTTGTAATTAAATAAGAAGAATAGTGAGTTGTAATTAAATAAGAAGAATGGTGAGTTGTAATTAAATAAGACGAATAGTTAGTTGTAATTAAATAAGAAGAATAATTAGTTGTAATTAAATAAGAAGAATAGTTAGTTGTAATTAAATAAGAAGAATAGTTAGTTGTAATTAAATAAGAAGAATAGTGAGTTGTAATTAAATAAGACGAATAATTATTTGTAATTAAAAAAGAAGAATAGTAAGTTGGTTAGTTGTAATTAAATAAGAAGAATAATTAGTTGTAATTAAATAAGAAGAATAATTAGTTGTAATTAAATAAGAAGAATAATTATTTGTAATTAAAAAAGAAGAATAGTAAGTTGGTTAGTTGTAATTAAATAAGAAGAAGAATTATTTGTAATTAAAAAAGAAGAATAGTAAGTTGGTTAGTTGTAATTAAATAAGAAGAATAATTAGTTGTAATTAAATAAGAAGAATAATTAGTTGTAATTAAATAAGAAGAATAATTATATGTAATTAAAAAAGAATAGTAAGTTGGTTAGTTGTAATTAAATAAGAAGAATAATTAGTTGTAATTAAATAAGAAGAATAATTAGTTGTAATTAAATAAGAAGAATAATTAGTTGTAATTAAATAAGAAGAATAATTATTTGTAATTAAAAAAGAAGAATAGTAAGTTGGTTAGTTGTAATTAAATAAGAAGAATAATTAGTTGTAATTAAATAAGAAGAATAATTAGTTGTAATTAAATAAGAAGAATAATTAGTTGTAATTAAATAAGAAGAATAATTAGTTGTAATTAAATAAGAAGAATAATTAGTTGTAATTAAATAAGAAGAATAATTAGTTGTAATTAAATAAGAAGAATAATTAGTTGTAATTAAATAAGAAGAATAATTATTTGTAATTAAATAAGAAGAATAATTATTTGTAATTAAAAAAGAAGAATAGTAAGTTGGTTAGTTGTAATTAAATAAGAAGAATAATTAGTTGTAATTAAATAAGAAGAATAATTAGTTGTAATTAAATAAGAAGAATAATTAGTTGTAATTAAATAAGAAGAATAGTGAGTTGTAATTAAATAAGAAGAATAATTAGTTGTAATTAAATAAGAAGAATAGTTAGTTGTAATTAAATAAGAAGAATAATTATTTGTAATTAAAAAAGAAGAATAGTAAGTTGGTTAGTTGTAATTAAATAAGAAGAATAATTAGTTGT
>JAWHQN010000155.1:339456-381956 GCA_033220385.1 Triplophysa yarkandensis | reverse complement strand
TGCTTGTATATTTTAACTGAAATGTCTAAAATGAACATAACATGCACTATAGGATGTGACCATATCTTATAGCGCCATCGAGTTTGAATTGGCACGTGTATAAACAAGATAAGAAATTTGCGTTTACAAGGGTGTTGATTGTAATCACAAGTCAGTTTGCATTTGTTCGTCTGATAAATAAAATATCGTATTTATTCCTTCAGGCAAGGGATTCACGGAATGTTCCCTCTTCACTTAGCCGTCCTCTACGGGTCCTCTGACTGTTGTCGTAAGCTACTTTCCTCAGGTACACACTGTTTCTCTGTTTTCAGTTGTAAAGAGAAGTAGAAGAGGACGACAGTGTGTGCGACTGTCTTTTCAGTATTTCATTTATAGGTGTGGAGATGTAAAACTGCTGTATTCGTAGGAGTTATACTTTGATGCTTTTAAGACAAAGCAATTGGGCTTTATTGTACTCTGTGTTTGTGTTTTGTAGGTCAGTTGTACAGCATTGTGTTGTCGATGAGTAAAGAGCATGTGCTCTCGGCCGGATTTGACATCAACACCCCAGACAACTTTGGGAGGACTTGTCTACACGCTGCTGCATCTGGAGGGTGAGACAGGAGCTCTACTTACAAAAGGCTATTTAAAGGGACACTGGCCTATTTTATGGCACATGCCCTTAAAACTCTCTATTTTGCACTGAACTTTGAGCCTTATGGTTAACAGTTTTCCTATAAAAACATGTGGGGATGAAGATGTGTTGGTGCAGTATTGTGCATGAGCTTACTGTGTTTGAGTTCACGCTGATGAAGAATTCAAAGCAATATTTAGTCGTTTTTGAGTTTCTGTTTTTCTGTTTTCCCCGCTCAGAAACGTTGAATGTCTTAATCTGCTCTTGAGCAGTGGAGCTGACATGAACAAGAAGGACAAGTTTGGGAGGTATGACTCTACTCGTATTATTAAAATGATGACATGTTATGGAGACTCTGAGTGAAAATTCCTGATGCTGTGAGAAACATCGCAGCCTAAATTAAAATGAAATGCCGACGTTGAGCGTGTTATTCAATAATTTTCAACGGAAGTTCCGCGTTATTTTCAAAAGCCAGCTGTTGGCCTGATTTACCTCCCGCAAAGCCTACTTTCCATGCTCCGCGACGGCTCCATGTGTTTGGCCGGGCACCCCGAGTTGAAAAACGTTTAACTTGGGGAGGAACACTCAGTCCAATGTCACTTGTTATGCAGTCGTCCAATCACAATGCACTAGGGGTGGGACAAATGCTACTTGCAACATTGAACAACAACTGGACAGTGGATAAAGACAACAATGAATGAGAAAATAATATTGCTCGTTTTCTAGAATTGATATCTGAATCAAGTGTCTTCCACCGGACTAGTTTAACTGTGTAATTGAAAAACAATTTATAATGAATGTTTCACTTGCCCTGGGACTGCCCAGGTAAGACATCATTTAATACCAGCCATACTTTTAGCATCCTGCTTACGGTAAACCACTGCTTTTTTAAATAGAATCTATAATACTCCATATCATAGCAACCACAGCGCGTCTCGACTGAAAAACGCTGTTCAATCACCCACAACCAGCAGTCGCAGTGAGCACCAAACATTTTCAGCCGCGTTGAAAGCCTCAATAGACATGCGCCCTAATCTTTTCCTTTTAAATCTTTGATTTCTTGTCATTTCAAACCTCACCTGCAATGGTTTTGTGTTAGTACATTAGAAGTGAATAGGTACTGCTGATTTTTGGTAACCCTCATTCTTAAAAAATTATTTATGTACAGTCATGCAGTTTTGAAATGACAATAGTTTGACAACACTTTCATATTTGGTCAACTATTCCTGTTAAGTGTATTTTCTAATAATGACTTTTGTTCAAATACGACTTAAACATTTAATGTATCTATTCATCAGGACACCTTTGCACTATGCGGCTGCTAATGAGAGATATCAGTGTGTGGTCGTGCTGGTGGGTGCGGGGTCAGAAGTCAACGAGCGCGACCGCTCGGGCTGTACACCTCTACATTACGCGGCAGCATCCACTGCTTTCTGCAGGTAACAGACTCATACACACCCCTAGAATTTGATGACATTTCAGTTTAACTATAAAGCACCTGCCTTCGCGGTGTCTGATGTAACTTATTTTGAATGTGCGCTTTAGAACGGACAGAGCCCATGCAAGCAACCATCAGAACCAGGAGGACAGGGGAAAGGAATCTTTTCTGTAAGTCCAGAATTATCATTAAAGCGAACATTACAATTAAATTGTTAAAAGAATAATGTATCCAAAAATGAAAATACTGTCAGGTTGTGTCAACCCAGTATACCAAGTATAAACACAGAAAGAATCTGGGAAGAATGCTTGTAACCAAATCGTCGTAGTTGGAAAAATTACAATGGGGATCAATCGTTTAATTTTATACCCACGTTCTTCAAAATATGTGTTTAACAGAACAAAAAAAAGTAGTCTTACTAAAAACCAAAAACTGAAGTTTGGTTACAAGCATTCGTCCAAATATGATTCCCATATGTTATCTCAACTAAGAATATTTACAGATTTGAAATAACTGTGAATAATTTTTTGGGTGAACTATCCCTTTAACCATAAAAAGTATTTATAATGTCACCCTAGCTTGTCATTAAGATTTTTATAAAAGTGATAATGATTTAAAAAATAAAGCGTATAAAAAATGTTCGTTCATTTGGCATTAAAGCGCATCGTTGGCCTTTTTACAATTTTAATTTGTTGCCTACTTTACATGCATTTGTTACATAAAGCCTTTTAATAATCCAATGTTCATGCAGGTGTGTGGAGCATTTGTTGGATAACGGTGCAGATCCATCTCTCTGCAACACTAAGGGATACAGTGCCGTGCATTACGCCGCAGCCCACGGCAACAAACAGAACTTGGAGCTTGTGAGAATGACCTTTCACACTAACATTATCCATTGTCTATTTTTATATTTGTCTGCTTAAAAATACTTAATGCACTCTTTTTATAGCTTTTGGAGATGTGCTTCAACACTCTGGAAGAAAAAGAAAGCAATGAGCTTGTTAGCCCTCTACACTTGGTGGTATGTACAAAACATCTTCCTAGGTTTCAAACAAACTTTGTAAAACACTGCCATCTAAAGACTATACGTATATCGTCTTGGAGCATGCTTGTAGAATATTTTAAATGACTTTTTTTACATCACTGGTCAGGTGGAGTCAGGTTACTGGGAATGCGTGACAGTGTTGATTGAATCTGGAGCATGTGTGGATGCGTGTGACCCGGCGGGCCGCTCTGTGCTGTATGTTGCCTCCCAAAGAGGACACAGCCGCTGTGTGGAACTCCTGCTCGGCCAATCAGCGTCATGTCTGCTCACCAAGCACCGCAGTAAATGGGGTCCACTTCATGTGGCAGGTACTGAGAGTTCATATGTGTTAAAATCTTAGGAGTTTGACATTACCTGATCTTTATCTCTAATCGTTCAGCTGCCAACGGCCATTCAGAATGTTTGCGAATGCTGCTCTGTAGTGAGGGTGGAGCCGACCTTGTCAATGTCACCGACGTGGAGGGACAGTACGTTTGAACTGACAATATTTCCTATTCTTAGATGTATTACAAAAGCATTTACACGTGATAAAATGTCCCTTTTTTCGTCTCTATAGAACCCCACTAATGTTGGCGGTGTTGGGCGGGCACACTGACTGCGCGCAACTGCTGTTGGAGCGCGGGGCATGTCCTGATATGAAGGACAGGAGAGGAAGAACAGCCTTACACAGAGGGGTGAGAGCATAAACATATTTGTGACACTTCCAAACCTTATGGGTGAAGGAATCTAAGTGGGTCTGTTCTTTTAGGCGGTGTTTGGTCGGGATGACTGCATGACCGCCCTGCTCTCCCACGGCGCTTTGGTCCTCAGCAGAGATGTTCAGGGGCAAACTGCGATCCATCTAGCTGCCTCTTGTGGCCACGCTGAAATGGTCTCTAATCTTCTTTCTGCTGCTGACCAATCCCATCCCCAAGACCCAATCACAGACCGCCACGGCTTCACACCCACACACTGGGCTGCCTATCACGGTAAATAAACCAGACCTTTATGTTGGTAATATAAAATCCTGTTGAGATAAATGACATGTTTTGGATGTGAATTAATAGGTCATGAAGACTGTTTGGATGTTTTACTTGAACTTAAACCATGTAGTATCCAGGAGGGAAACCCCTTCACCCCACTGCACTGTGCTCTGTAAGTGTTAATATTATTACAGTTTAAATGTATTAATGTTTATCCTACAACTCTGACTTTCTTCTCCAGAACATAAAGGTAGATATTTGGAAGAAAGTTGATTACTGAATAACAGTGGTAATACCTCAGTTCTTTTGTATAGTCACAAAACCAATGCAAGTCTAAACATTCTTTAAAATTTATAATTTTTTCTTCTGCAGAAGAAAGTCATGGAAGGTTGAAATTAGGGGTTTTAATATCACTTGAACCCTATGTGCATAATCTGGTCTAAAAACTTCATTTATTTAATTTTAAAATAATTTTTTCTATTAAGTACATTAAATGGTTTCAATGACACTTATCCAAGTCAACTTAGACCAAATAAAAACATTTTGTTAATGAATGGCGTCTAAATCTCATTTCATTGCAGAATTACTGGCCATAGTGGTTCTGCAGAGCTGCTGTTGGAATCCAGTGTTTGTAATTCGCTGGTAAACATCAGGGATGCCAAAGGAAGGTTGGTGCAATAGTAACCCATCAATAATACATCATTTTGAGATCATACTGCTGTCAGATTACTATAATTAAGCGACTTACACCAACAGGACACCGCTTCACGCGGCTGCAGTCACTGAGGATGTGACTGGGCTGCAGCTGGTTCTGCGGCATGGAGCTGACATCAACGCCGTGGACCACTCAGGACGTTCTGCACTGATGGTGGCCGCCGACTATGGACGAAGCGGTGCCGTGGGTAAGAGTTATTTTAATAAAAATTTTAACGTCACTTTTGAGGTCTATAGCAGTCTTTTTGACTTCTATGGTAGTCGGTGGTGATGACTCACAAACTATTCAAAATATATTTTTTTGTTCAGCAACTATTTTTTTTTGTTTTGTTAAACAAATTGCTTCAATGCATATTCTGTTATTGTTTCTCTCAGCCCTGTTGCTCCACAGAGCCAAAGCTGATTTGTCCCTCCTGGATGTTAACAAGAACACTGCCCTTCATCTAGCCTGCAGCAAGGTAACAAGACTAGTTCTCTTTAATTTACTTTATAGACAGTTTCAGAATTACCAGTAACTGTGTTTGTGTGCGTTAAGGCTCATGAAATGTGTGCCATGCTGATCTTGAAGGAGATCCACAACCCCATCCTCATAAACGCAACAAACAGTATGCTTCAGATGTGAGTTCTCCAACCTTCAAATATCTTGAAACCAACCATCTTAGTAGGCGTTAAACATCATCTGGGCATCTGTCTTTGTTTCAGGCCCCTCCACATTGCCGCCAGAAATGGCTTGGCAACAGTGGTTCAGGCATTGCTGAATCGTGGAGCTACAGTGCTGGCAGTGGATGAGGAAGGTGAGACAGCAAACGTCCCATCCGTCTTGAATCCAGCTCCATCTAGTATCAAAAGTTAGATGTGTTTGCTCTTAGTTCCTCTCAGACTTATATCTCATGTGTTTGATCTCGAAGGTCATACTCCAGCCCTGGCTTGCGCATCCAACAAAGCCGTCGCCGACTGCCTCGCTCTCATTCTCTCAACCATGAAGCCTTCCTCCTCCACCCCCCCCTCATCCTCGCCCTCGTCGCCCAGCCTCAACCTGCTCAAGCACTGTGGCATCACCGCCGCCTGCCCTCCCCTGCCCAACGGAGGCCTTCGCCATGGTTACGGCAAAGATCGCCATGGTGCTACCATCGGCTTGGATGGCTGCTTGACCGAGTGAGGCGTCCTTACTCTGTAAACCAACCCGCGACCCCACGGTCGGTCCGGTCCTCTTCACACACCTAGATTAACCTATATGCAATTACAGCCACACATCTCTCCTGTGCCAGTATCGAAGCATTTCTGTACGCGAACACGAGAGGGCAGAATTAGCTATTTATTTCTATTTATTCCCCTGCCCCATCCCAGGTTCCCATTTTGTAATGCTGTCCATTCAATATGAGTCTAATAAGTGGAAAAGCTGAATCTAAGCCATCGAATCGAATCAGCTTCCACCACTGGTGACTCCGTTTTGGTTTATTTGTCTCCGTTAACGTTAGAATTATGCAGCTGCGTGTCTCCATGGTAACAGTGACAATGGATGGGTTTCCATATCACGCCTCCTATATGCGTGACGCTGTGGCCTTCCGTAGGAATTTACAGCCTGCCCTGAGGAACCATTTAAACGGGTTACACTCGATTTGCATGAATTTGCGGGACCATGCATTTGATAGTGGTCTTGTGTGTATGTGTGTGCGAGTGCGAGCGAGCGTGTGTGTGTGTGCGAGTGTGTGTGCGACATCCACTTTTGTGCAAGAGTTTTTCATCCCATACTTGATTCATACATTTTGAGGTTTTTATGTGAGGTGCAATCTGATTTAGCACAGATCAGGAACAACAAAGATTCATTTCTGATGGAAGGGAAAACCATACTACCTTAAGCCAAAAGACCAGTGACCTCCTGCTAGAGGGGTCGGATATATGATGCATGTTTACTGTCAGGAAAGAGAGGGTGTTTGGAGGGCGGAATGTGTCGTATTAGGTTTACAATGAAGGCGAATGCTAGTCCACATCACTGTTTGTCGTTTGGCAGAAGAAAATAAAGTTATATGTCATGCTGCCAGGCACTGAGATGAATTATGAAGATGTTACTCTATTAAAATTAAGAAAGCACAAACTATGTCATTTATTGATGCAGGTTGTTGTGAACTGCAGTTGTCATATACAGTACTCGCTCTTTGGACCTCCATTTTTGATTGTTTTGTCTTGGCTTTTGGGTTTGCAGGGGCTCGTATATATCTTGATTCAAATCTACTGCTATGCTTTTTTTGATGTGATATTTAGTGTGGACCTGCTTTTACAGTGCCTACTAAATTCCTTTTTTTTTGTCTGCTTAAGGTCCTGTCAATTAAACGCACCATTCGCTCCCCCAAATGGCGAATGCAAAAGTAAAGTATTTCTTTCGAAGTCTGAATAATTCCATTTAAATTCTTTGGATTCTTTTAACTCAGATCAATCTTGTGGTCCCTTGTGACTGAAGGGTGTTGGAGGACGCGTTTAGACCCATCGGGTCTAAATCAAGATGATTAGTGGAGTCATGACCAAAGTTGATCGATTTCTAAATGGCATTTTATTAGCAACGAAGACCTTCAAAAAGGAGGAATTTTAAATTAAACACCTGACGAAAAGCTGTTCACCCCTGCTCTTTATGAAATGCTTCCTTTTTTGCCAAAGGTAGATTAAACTCGAGATTGTGCTTCCATTAGGTTGTTTCACCTAAACCGCAAAATAAGACCGTGTGAATGAGTGTTGGAAACATCCCTTTGTTTGTGCACCACAAACAGGCAATATAAGCTCAGTCACTATTGAGACAATCAGTCGAAAGGGCTTTTAATTTTACCATAGATTGAGCAAAAGCATCAACAAAATTCTCCCAAGCTCTAAAAATCCTCCATCCTAACCGATTTAAAACCTAAAACATGGATTTGTTCTCGATTATACCAATACTGTTACTTTAATTAAAGAACAGCGGGACTTGAATGACGTGGGTAGAGTAGTTTTGAAGTATTGTAACATGAACTGATATTTGTATGAAGGTGTGTTGGACAAACAGGCTGTGGTAATGTGCGATGTTTTGGAGTGTATTTACACCGATTTCTCAGAAAGAAAATATGAAATGACCTCTTTTTTTGGCTGCTTACATGAGACTCTAATCCTCGCAGGCCTGATATAAAGCACTTGGTTATTCAATAAGTAAAAAAACATTAAAAAATATTTTGCGTGTTTAACCTGTTCTCAAGCTGCAAATGGGCAAATATCTGACCTCTACCTGCAAGAGTGCAATCGTGCATGCGTGTGAATCGTACTATAGTAGTTAAATCTCAGTGTTTTTAGTTATAGCCTAGTAATTCTTGACTAAGGGGTGAGATCCCTTGTGGAGTATCTAAGTTTCATTTGGGCGTATGTTAACCTGTTGTGTTTTATTTGAGCTTTGGTGGAGGGTTCAGGTGCGCTTGTAGACGGCACAGGGTACGATGGGTGCAAGTCGATGATGAGCTTGTTATTTGCACTGCCAGTTACAAGCTTTGCTTGTAGTTGTACAAAAAACTGATTATTTATACTTCTAGTTAGCGTGTCAGACCACATGTAGTCGAGTTGGAATAAGTGCCCATGGAGCCTGTGATGAGTTTTCATAACACATTTCGTTCTGTGCAAGATAAAGTGCTGCTTTCGATTGTATCTCGGAGCTAGTTTTTCTCTATTTATTCATGATAGAAATGCATATCCAGCCAAAATAAATTAAAGCGTACTTGTTTTCACTCCTAATTTGTGTCGTTTCGTTGGCATTGCACTAAAATAGTTCAAATGTCTTGTCGAATGTATGCCCTTACGGTATCAGCTCGCTTCATCGTCGGTGCTGATCTTGCGTGCGGTAGTGATTGAATAACAGACGTTCTAATTGATCCCTTTCTGAAAGACTGAAACGGTGCATTCGTTGTTTTATGTATGAACAATAAGGGAATCTTTCGCAAGAGTTTTTTGGGGAAAATATAACTTGGGAGGGGGGGTTGACACCCCGTCATTTAGTGCCATAACCTTTTTTCTTTTTTCTCATTTTAATATGTTCGTAAAATGTGAATGAATGATTCCGGTTTTGTGTGTGCTTCAAGACCATTACCAAAATAAGAACAAGTCCAAACTAACATAAGCTAATGTGCCCATTATATATATTTTTAAAATGGCAGTAAGTTCACAATCAGATGAAAAGAACACCAGTGTATTTATAATCATGCTATACAGATGGAGCTCCTATTGACCTTTCTCCGAAGCCGGTTTTAAGTCATTCAGTCAACGGCTCCGTCCAAAGTTATGTTAGAATTGTTCAATGTGGTGTGCGGTACCATAAATTGCGAATTTGGAGAAAGCGTTGATTTCTATTGAGTGGAACATTTTAAAAGCCTTGAATCTTACCTGAAGGGCAGATTTGAAATTTTACCATAACAAAGCATTTACTTTTCATTTGGTTCAGGATTATTAAACTTTAAGTTCAATATTTTAGTTTTTATGGCCATCTTTGTTTTTAGTTTCTTTTAGATTCGGGTTCAAGTGAAACTGGAGTTATCTAAAAATTGTAACCATTAATCGGAAAAGCAGATCAAGTGTAGCGCAGAATAATTACTCGCCGTGTCCTTATCGTACGCTCATCCTTGTGTTTTGTATTTGTCAAGTTAACTTCTCAAAGGTATTAATGGCTGATAAGAATGTCTATTTACCTCAGAGGACCAGCGTGTCCCTACTACTTGAAGACGCATCCATTTAAGGCAATACCCAAAAAACACCCGTTTCATTAAACCTACGTCTAGCTCCCGACTTTTTGCCTTAAGAGGAAACTGTATCGTTCAGCAGACACAGCACTTGAGAGATTTTGTTATCCTCGAATCTCATGCGGTGAGATTCACATGAAGCACAGTTATACACGTCAAGTAGCTGAAATGTGCACCGCAATGGCTTCTGGCCTCGAAATAACCATTTTTGGTGGAATTTGTTGTTTTTTTGCACTAGAAGACATGGGTATGATTCACGAAAATCTGCAGAAAATGCAAAATGGTTGTCGTTAAAATAAAGGCCGTAAATCTCAAAGCAGAACCTAAATTTTTCCCGTTAACAATTTTTATATATGCCAAGGTAAATTGTCTTTGTTTTTTATTTCATTGTCTTGAATGCAGCATTAAGGTAGTTACAAAAAATGCGCGTGGTCTTATTAATGCAAATCTTTCTAATAAGGTAAATAAGAAGAGCACAATAGTGATGTGCTGCATTTTACTCCTCAAGACGTTTGGTCTGCATTGTCTTGACGTGGCAATCTTACCTCATAAACTAGCTGTCCTTAATATACGTCGTGCTATAAACACTGGTACATGAGTTTCGAAAAAAGGTCATGTTAGCGACGCATGCTCCGCGCAACTGGAATCCTAAGGTGGCGTTCCAGAGGCCTTGTGATTTTGTGAAGATTTTTAAGAGCTACTCTTTGATTTGAATACATGATGTCCTTTATCCTGGCTTGCTCTTTACTTCATACTTCTGATCCGTTGAGTTTTTTACTTGCAAAGCACTAATGCTTCGAATCCTTAATCTACTAGCGAATGATATAATCAGCTGCTTTTCGTTTTCATCGGCAGCTTGTTTTCATAAGGCTAGTTCGTTAGAAGACCATCGGAGCCTGACTGAATGGCCGATCTCACAGGGCATGTAGGGATCCCTTTAAAACCCATCGTTTCATATTTGACGAAAGCTATGCAGGAATATTTTCGTTTGGATCTCACTAATTTGCATAGTGCCACCGGAGAAAGCCCAAGTGCTTGGTTTTTCCATTCATCTGTACATCCGACACCTTGCTTGTTGGCTTGGGTTAAGAAAACGACTGCTTTGCGTGGCATGCTGCTATATTTTGGGATTTTCTTCATCTCTTTAACACTTTGTGATGAGTTTGTGGGATTGTGCCTTTTGTTATCAAGTACATGCCACAGGGTATGGTCTTCCATTCAACACCTTTAGTGAGCCTTATGATTGAACAACTGTTGTACATTTCAAAACAGCCGCTGTCCGTGTCGTTGCGTTTCCAGCGGCCAAAACTCTTGTCAGCACCGCGGATAAATGTTTGTACATTAAATTCAACGACAAAAAAAATTCTAGCTAGTGATCTGTTTGATCTCTATGGAAAAAACCGTGTTTAGTTTTAAAAGGTGTGAATTCTTTAGTGAAGTAGATGTGTGCAGTGTTGTTTTTGTGTGATAATGCATTGGAGATTAGACGTTATCCCGTGTTGCGTAGAATGTTGGCATGAGTCCTTTTTGTCTATGTTGTATCGACGTCAAACGTATCCACCTGAAATGGACTGAAGTGCAATAACTTTTCTGTGCGCCATAGTATCCTTAACGGAGGAAAATGCCCTCTTACATTATCCATCTTTTTTTTTTAAGCAGGGTATTTAAGTTATTTATTTGTTGGTTTGTACAAATTTCAACTCCTTCCTGCTTTGCCTACAGAAGTGGCACTTTCTTGTGGAATGTACAATGGACTTGGTGGAAAACTGTGATAGGTGTCAAGCCTTATCGATATTTGCGTACTGGGAAAAATGTTGTATGCAGTGATTGATTGGCTGAGGGATCAGCGAGTGCCGTTTTCCAGCCCCACGTAGTCAGTGTCTGCTTTTGTGGCACGTTCAGTTTGTGTATTTTGTGAATGTGTGTGGGGGATGCTTAAATCTGTTCATTTACCTCTGATCGCCTGATTTGATACCAAAATGAAAGAGCATTTAACTACAAATCCTGAAGTGTAATCTTCCTTGTCTCCAGTGACTTATGCAGGGTTTAACTCCCCCCACCCCCCCACCCCATAAAATATTTCAACTTTGGGCCATATATAATGCGGTACCAAAGAATGTTTCGTTGTCGGTCTTTAGATTGGGATGTTTTTCATGCTTTTCAGATGTCTGAATAACATTAAGTCCCCAACATTGTCATGTCATAATTTGTAAAAAAAAATACACAAAAAAAACACTTATCAAACATTCCTTTGAATGTCATTGTACAAACCAGACTTACCATTTTATATTGGCAACCAAGGCCATAAATTCTTAGCATTCTCCAGTAGTGTAGTTTAGGATTTGAGTTTACATTCTTCATTTTGGCCTCAAGCAATCAATGACTTCATATTTAAACCTTAAACACAGGGAGAACACTGAGTGAAAGCAAAACGTAATCTAGTATTTCACAACATAGGACCAATGTTTGTCTCTGTGGAGATGGCCACTTGATTTCAAGCAATACGAGTATCAAGAGACAATTGTACGTTTCTTAAGATTTGTTGGCTGGGGCTAATTTTGGCCTGGCTATTAATCTGTGGCACCTTAGGTTAACACCCTCTTCTTATTACTGAAACTAACAGATTTCAGTGTTGAGAGAGCCTTATTTCAGTCAAACTGAATGTGAATTGGATGTGTGCAGGATTCGGCCATTTTTCAAAGGACTGGTTTTATTCAAATACGTCCCGTGTTTGAATCCAGTTTCACTAGGACCCACAGTCTCTAAGACTTTCCAATTGTTGCTGTACCACAAGAAAAACTCAACACTGTTGCTATGTTTCCATTGTAAAAACCGGAACCCAACGGCTTTGATAAAAACAGGGTTGATATCACTGCTTCCGACATCTGCTCGACATGCCAAGTATTTGATGCGCCGGCTGACATTTACACGAACGCACGCCGGCTTTAAAATAACAACCCTGAGCTTTAATACCTAAAAAACGAAAAGCCACATTACAATGCACTATTTAACTGAGAGCCACTGCGGTTAAACAGTGGAAACGTGGCAACAGATTGTGTAGGGCAGCACCCGGCATGTGTGTGTGCGTGTCTCCTAATACAAGTGTTTTTGTGCGAATGCAAAATGAACAGGGGTCTTATGGAGCCCTGTATACCTCATTGACATATCTGCAAATATACTTATCCTGTCTTTAAGTTGAACGTGTAGGAGATACCGTCACCAGCAAATGTCCGGGACCATTGCAGGGTCTTCATCCAGATCTTGACTTGCTTGCATTGAACACCTTAACCTTCTGCTTCAAGCCTAAATCGTACACCGGTGTCACCAAGACAATGGTGTAGTTGGAAACGCCAGGCATTTTAAGTAGCATTATTCCTACCTCTGTATTACAGCTTGATGCATCAAATCTTCACCTGTTGTGTTTGCAAAATGGAAAAAATATATGTATATGGAACAGATATATAACTTATAACCAACAATCGGTGATATAAGACAACAGTTTGAGTGTTTGACTGTGTCTATCTGAGTGTGTAACATGGTATTTATAAGTGTAACACAGCAGAGTACCACTGGAATGTGAAGCCAGACTGTATTATTGTTTTTTTTTTTTGTTAACTTTCTCCCCATAATATTTCAAATGATGTCATAAGTGTCTTGCCTCTTGTCGCTCTTGACATTTTTCAGTTTTTTTATTTTATTTTTTAAACAAAACAGGGAAAAATATCAGCCTATACTAACTGGCATTTGCATTTGTACCCCCCTTTTTATTTCTCATTTATTTCTCTTCTAAATGTTCACTGTGAGCGCTCTGAACTCAAGTTTACAGCTCTTCATGGTATGTACGTGTATCTGGTTGAGTTCAGTAGAGTGCATGGGTGGTTGTGTGACTTTGGTACTAAAGCAACAACTCAATTTTCTACTGGTGTTGGGGGTTTGAAAGGGGGTCGGTTGCTTTTGAGTTATGCACATTCATTCTGTACTAAAACAGGGGTATGTAGAGTTCCCTAGCCTTACGCCCTTCCAAAACACTATGCTGGTCACCGGCTAACCCGTGTTCACTATCAGCCTCCCTGCCATTTTTTTGTACTCCAAAACGTATCCATTTTCGTCCGGGATCGGAGTTTCAAATGACCCGAGGAAGGAGAACCCTCACCCTTTCAACCCCACAAAGACCTCAAGCCATTCATTTCCTTATGTGACAATGCAATCCAGACAGCACTTTGCCTTGTTAATTCATAGTATGAGCTTGTGAATGGTTACTTGTTACTAACAGATGTGAAACGCTGTGTATTTAAGCAAGAAAGAACATGATCATTTTTAATTTCAGCCTATTAAAAATGAATTGGTCTCTCTGACTTTAAAGACAAAAAAAATCCCTTGTTTTTGTTAGTCAGGTTTATGAACTGCTGCAGCCAGTAGGTCTCGTCATTCAGTATCGTGGCTTAGAATTGGTAATGTTTAAATAAAATGCTATTGCTACATACAAAGTGGTTGTGTCTTTGCTTCCTTCAACACTGTAAGAGCCTCTTCTAATTCTGTTACTTCATATTCTACTAAAAGTGGTTTGATGACTCATTAACTTGAAGAAATATTAAAATGACATGATAAATCAATCTGTTGTATAAGAGATAATTAAGGAGTATAAAATGTCGTATTTTGAAACTGATAAGGCGAGTTATTTAAACCATCTTTTTAAAACAAAAGTTCTTTTCATCTTTAACATTTTTATGCATGATTAATAGTAAAAAGATACAGAAATACACAATTCAACAAGAGTTAAAAAGCTCAGCATGCAGTAAAACATGTTCTTAACAAGAGTTTAAAAAGGAATTTGACCACAGTTTATATGGATTGTCCCGTCTTCCACTCGGTGGGCTTCAAAGTTTTCACACCTGCAGAGGGTCAGTGGGTCAGTGTGGGACGGGGTATGTACCGAATACTGCAGGGATCAGTAGAAACTCTCACACTGGT
Source organism: Triplophysa yarkandensis (assembly GCA_033220385.1). Classification (NCBI taxonomy): domain Eukaryota; kingdom Metazoa; phylum Chordata; class Actinopteri; order Cypriniformes; family Nemacheilidae; genus Triplophysa; species Triplophysa yarkandensis. The sequence goes on along the minus strand of JAWHQN010000155.1, from coordinate 367,471 downwards.
GAGACATACTGAAAATGCTCCTCCAGTTGGTTGTTTTTTAAAGCCTCAGCTGTCTCCCAGACTTAGAGCAATGTGGTCCTCAAACAATGCAATGCAAAGCATAATGACGCCCCCTATGAGCAGGCCCAGGCTGTGCAACAGGAAGCGCTTCAGAGGGTTCAGAGACTCGGCATCTCCATGAAGCATTTCAGGCATCTGAGAAAAGATTGTGGAGTTATGTAAATGCACAATTATATAGAAATATTTCAATCAAAAGTGTAAGTGCGGAGGGATTCATTTACTCCAAAACATTCAAGGTTGCCAAGTCTTTTTCTGGCAAAAGTAGTCTCCCTTTAAACTGTTGAAGTTTCAACTACTTTAAATTATTTTGTTCATCAGCATTCATTCGAAAGATAAGGATAAACAGATTTATAAAACAAACTTTTTCACCCACAAATTAAATGTCTATCGTCATTTACGCACCTTCCAGTTGTTCCAAATCTGTATGCTCTTCTTTGATCTAATACACTAAGTTTCTTGGTTCTTATAACCAAGTTATTGGATACCATTGACTAGAATAGTAGGAATAAACTAAATTCATATTTTTTCTATTAAACACAAAATAAGGTATTTTGAAGAATGTTGGACATGAAAAGGAGTTGTTGGGTGCTTTGACTACCTATGTCATTTTTCCTATAATGGTAGTCATTGGTAACTATATGCAGTTGTTGTTGTGCTAGTTTAACAAGTCATCAAACTGGTTTTGTTATGCAGACCTGTCAACAAAGATATTAAAAACCATTCATATGAGTTTGCTGAAGTTGTCATTAAGAGAAGTGTATTATTACCATGTCTGCAAGAGCAACATAAAGGAAGACCCCAGCCGTGATGCTGAGAATCCATGGAGAGTGTTCCGCCCACTGGTTTCCCAGTGCCGTTCCTATTAACACACCAACAAAACCCAGCAGAGCAGAGACGACACTGAACACAGCCAGCCTGCGTACAGGCCAGCCGGCAGCCAGTAGTACTGCCAAATCACCTGAAGAGAGTTGCGTGAAATAAATGAGGAGTCCACAAAACTCTTGGAAGCTTTAAGAAGTTATTTGTACCTAGTTCATGGGGTAGCTCATGGCAGAAGACAGCAATTGTGGTGCTCAATCCACCTGTCAGGCTCTGAGAAAATGCGACACCTATAAAAGGATTGAAATATTTTCAAATACATATTCTTCAATTAAAAAAAATATTAAAAGTAGAAATTTCTCAATTTAACATGCAGTTATATTTCATTTCTACATTCGTATGGCATGTACAGTATCAGTGGTTCTCAACCTCTTTTCCTTTAAAGTCCAGATTTTAACTTCAGGTGGTTGTCCAATTAAAATGCTTTTGTTGTTGAAAAAACTACTTTGCACTTTTAATAAACGATTGTTTATTATATTAAACACCTTACCAATAGCAAGTCCATCAGTAAGGTTGTGTATTCCATCTCCCATGACCACCATCCATGCCATGCTTCTGAGCCCTGTCTGCCCTGACCCAGGCTGCCCATGAGAATGCCCGTGCCCAGTCACTGCACTCTCATTCTGATTGGGTGATGTGTTACCTAGGAGAAAGTCCAAATATAGAAGATGAATAACCACTCTTTTTTTGTTTTGCTATATTTTAAGACTCCAAACGTACCTTGCAGCGCATTCAATTCTCTTCCAGATTCTGCATCAGGCTTTCTTTTCTGCTTGAAAAAAGGAACCACAGATCCATAAGTGTACCAATGATGCAAGTGAGCAATAATATTGATCAAACTAGTATCTTAATCTAGATATTGTTGTCTTGTCTCTCCAGTTGCAGAATCCTCCTCTCCAATAATTTACAACTGTGATGTTATAATATGCTAATGTCAAACTGCTTTTTTTCTGCAATAAAGCTTACCTTGGAATGCTGCTTTACTTTTAAAAGACTCTCTAACACAAAGAGAAGATAAAGTCCACCCAGCACACTCAGACCCTTCAAAACGGCATCATGGTGTTCATTGTGATGACTAAAGATGGCCTGAAATCACAAGCAACAAAACTTCAATGTCTTCTGTAGAACTACTTATGAAAAGGTCCACTTATAGAACCTTTGATATTTTTACATCCATAACTTTGGTCCTGGTAATTTAAATACACCAGCATTAAATATGCTGTGTTAAATATGCTATTCTCATATGCGCAATTTAAACTGTTATAATACATAAATAAATATTTGTGAACAAATTTACGCAACATAATGTGAATATAAGTCAGGATGCAACAATAGAAAAATGAAAATATGCATGTGCCTATACTATGAATTCAATTGAAGCTAAATCAGTCACGTACATGGGGCAATCTGAATGAAATAAATTTATTCTGAATTAAAGAAAGGCTAAATCAATCACTTACATGGGGCAGAAGGTGCAGAAGGGCATCTCCACACAGCGTGCCCACTGCCATGCCAGCCATCGGGCAGAGGAACGTCTGCAGGCTAGAGGGATGAAGCAGAGGTGCCAATCCCAAGGTGAACAATGAGGGCAGACTGATCACGAAGAGTGCCAGAGAAGCCCAACCTAGAGCTGAGATATGATGACCTTATTTTACCCCGCCAAACCAAATCAACAGATTCTGATATCGCAAATTATTGAATGTACACAGTTTACACACACCTCTGAAGAAACCCTCGCCCGTTCTGTTGGCCTCTCCATTCTCTTCTGTGTGTCGCAAGCATACACCGCTGTCTATCTGATAGAGAAGAGCCGGGCAGAGGAAGGTGAAGTGAGCCGGAGTGATATGGCCTGCTTGACCCAACCCAAAATTCCAAAGGAGCTGGGTGACATTCAGACACTAAAGGGAAGGGAAAATAGGTGGTATGGTTTACATGCATACCTTTGGCAGATGCATATCCAAAGCAACTTAAAGGGAAACTTTGTAGGCTTTATATGTATAATATCACAATTTCTTTATGTCCTCTCACATAATGTTCTCTTCCTGCATTATTCTTTCAATTCTCACACTAAGATACTAAGAGACCTTTGATCCCGTGATAGTGAAGAGGAAGGTTGTAGACTTTGTACACTTGTAACACTTCAACAAAAAGTTTATTAAGGGTTTTACTCACATTTCCATGAAGGTGTCTCTCCGTCGGGTGGTTTGACAGCAGCGAGACGCTTTCTTCAAGTCTGTTCTGAAAATTGTTGGAGTGAACCAACTTCTCAGAGGAGCCACTCACCGCTGGTTTATCTTGAGTCCTAGGGCTGAACAAAATAGATGTAGATGTGGTTTTCATGGAAACGATATTAACATTCAAATATTGGAAAAGGGAACTGCACAATTCGCAGTTACTTTATGTAAAACAGGACTGAACCGAGCCAATGCCCCTGACATGTGTGATCTACCTTTCTTTGAGTGGGGGGGAGTTTGTGGACTGGTGAGGTTGATGGTGGTCTTCGTGTAAGTGGGATTGAGATGAAGCTTGAGACAAATGCTTCATTCCACCATTTCGGATCTCAAGGACGCTGACCTCGCCAAGACCCAAACTGCCCAGTAACTTTTGCAGACCCTCATAGGTCAAAGTCCCATTATCTCCATACTGAAGAAACAGGCGTTGCAAGTAGTAGCCCTTGAGCATGGAAAGTTAAAATTTAATCAAATACATATTCACCACAGACATAATTTTCAAGGTTAACACGTGTCTGTGTTCTTATGATGAACATTTGAACCTAAAACCTCTGTCACCTTTAACCAGACCAATAAATTTCAACATAAGTGCTGCATAGAACATCCATAACCTAGTTTCTTCTGAGTGATTGCATCACTTATTATGCACCCATTGTCTCGGCTTCTCTTGATCTCTTTTGAATCTTTTAAATATCAATGAAAGTGGTAGACCTGCATTATCTGGCATGTGGGGAAAGAGTAAATAATTGATGATGATCAATAAGGAAATCAGTTACCTGTTCTTCGAGAGCTTCCATCGGGTGTTCGTGTGTAGATTTGGCTTGTGTACTTTCGTTAAACATCCTGGGCTTGTCCACGTGGGCATTATTTGCATGAGTTCCCAGTGTGATGATGGGTACTATTATCACAGAACTGATACAGTGGTAGAGCACAAGTCTGAAGCTCATTGTTACCCTTGAGTGAAATGATAGTAAATAGAAATAATAAGATATTTAACATTCTTATTTAACAATTCGTATCAATAAATAACAATTTAGAGGGATGGTCTGCCCAAAAAGGACAATTCTGCCTGAATCAAATTCTTAGCTCGGCTGAACACAAAGAAAGATATTTGGATGAATGTTATCAATTGAGAAATCTGGGGAACCATTTACAACCATGGTATATTTTTTTTAAGTTCTGTTGAACACAACTAAAGACATTTACATTAAGACTCATGCATTTGGCAGACGCTCTATCCAAATGGACATTTAAATTTAATTCTGAGAATGTGCGGTCCCTAGGATTGCTCACACCCTGTGCTATAGGACTGCGTGTTGACAAAAGTTACGTTGAAGAATCTAAAAAGTCAATGGGCATGTTCGACCACCGTTTTAACTTTTTCTACCGGTAGTCATCAGTGCACGGAAACCTCGCAAACATTCTTCTAAATATATTTCTATGTGTTCAACAGAACAAAGACACAGATTTGAAACACCTTGAGGTTGGAGTGTCCCTCAAACAGGCCTTTCGAAACAGTGAATATATTATAGTTCACAAAACCAACGATGCAAAAGATAAATCTCTGCGATTTCTAAGTTCCTCGTGAGTTAAGAAACAACTCGACAACATTTCAATCTACATTTATATACGGCGACAAACACATGCGTGTTCTCAAGACCAAACAACCATCCCACATCTTTTGACAGCTCTAATCCCTAGATGTTTCCTCTCAATTTGAAAAGAAATGTCCACACGAACCTCGCAAACCCCGCAATGTTTCAAATACAAAGTTGACGAGCTCTTTACATTTACATTTAGTCATTTAGCAGATGCTTTTATCCAAAGCGACTTACAATAGTCGAGGAGACAATGAAGCGGTAAATAGCCGATACAACAATAGATGAACAAGTGCTACAACAATGTTACCAAGTTACACAGAGAGAGAAGTTACAAAAAGTATATATATAAATTTATTTTATCTTTTTTTTTTTTTGATAGAGTGAGTAGTTAGAGAAGTAGGTACTCCTAGTGAGTTAGGTGTAGCCGGAAAAGATGAGTTTTTAGGAGTTTTTTAAAGATATTTGCAGGGTTAGCGTAATCCCAATATTGATTTTGTTAATTTTAGATCAATTTACATTTACATTTATTCATTTAGCAGACGCTTTTATCCAAAGCGACTTACATTTACATTTAGTCATTTAGCAGACGCTTTTATCCAAAGCGACTTACATTTACATTTAGTCATTTAGCAGACGCTTTTATCCAAAGCGACTTACATTTACATTTAGTCATTTAGCAGACGCTTTTATCCAAAGCGACTTACATTTACATTTAGTCATTTAGCAGACGCTTTTATCCAAAGCGACTTACATTTACATTTAGTCATTTAGCAGACGCTTTTATCCAAAGCGACTTACATTTACATTTAGTCATTGAGCAGACGCTTTTATCCAAAGCGACTTACATTTACATTTAGTCATTTAGCAGACGCTTTTATCCAAAGCGACTTACATTTACATTTAGTCATTTAGCAGACGCTTTTATCCAAAGCGACTTACAATAGTCGAGGAGACAATGAAGCGGTAAATAGCCGATACAACAATAGGTGAACAAGTGCTACAACAATGTTACCGAGTTACACAGAGAGAGAAGTTACAAAAAGTATATATATAATTAATTTTTTGATAGAGTGAGTAGTTAGAAAAGAAGTGAGTTAGTGAGTTAGATGTAGCCGGAAAAGATGTGTTTTTAGGAGTTTTTTAAAGTCTTTACCAGACTGTCTGTCCAGCCATGACTCCCAGCAGCTCTTCAAGTCATGCCATGCTCTGTGCCATCCTCTCTCCTGTGTGTCTCTGAACTCAAGAGTGTTTTACTGGGCTGGGGTTAATGTTTCATCTCTGATTGATGACAGATCACATGGAGGGAATGCATCGATCAACATGCCTTACACAATCACTTACATCGACAAGGCCTGTTGCCATGGCACACAGTGTGCATTACCATAGAAGTGCACTCATCAGTGTGTGCTTTGATCACTGGGGGGTTCCTGATGCCCAACTAAATCTGAATGAGTTTCCCCTCCGCGGGAGCGCGCACGCCGGTGCGATGACGCAATCTCAGCCGCGCGCGCGCCAGGGAGAGAAAGCGCGCACACGTCTCCCAAATATCCCGGGGATCGCGTCAAACTCGGACAGCTGGAGCCCGCGCGGACAGGTATGAGCGCAACGATGACGTACACGTCGCGTTTCTTAAGAATGATGTCGATCCGCTCACATCCGGATAGCGGAATTAAAGGGATGGGGCTTTTTTTACAGGAAGTAACTGATGTGTCATGTCTAGGGATCTTATAGATTGTGTCGTGTGCGATAATATGAGATTTAAATCTGCGCTTTGAGGTTTATTTCATCTCCCCTTAGCGGCTAGTTCGTCGGCTAGTTCAGCTGTATGGCTAGTTAGCCATGCTAGCTCGTTAGCGCCCTCAGCGACTCTTTAACTACGGTCGTTTAGTGGCGAATGTGTGACGTCATTGGCAGCCAACAGCGCGCGTGCTACAAATGTAACGCGGGGTTGTGACGTGATGGCTAATGCTAACCTGATTCACTTCCACAGTGTGTACAATTCCTTTTTATCTCGTTTGTGTGTTCTGGTCAGGATAGAATGAAGCCATTGTGTCTTGTTTATGTCATCACATCATGTTTAAATGTCTTGTTTATGTCATCACATCATGTTTAAATGTCTTGTTTATGTCATCACATCATGTTTAAATGTCTTGTTTATGTCATCACATCGTGTTTAAATGTCTTGTTTATGTCATCACATCGTGTTTAAATGTCTTGTTTATGTCATCACATGTTTAAATGTCTTGTTTATGTCATCACATGTTTAAATGTCTTGTTTATGTCATCACATCATGTTTAAATGTCTTGTTTATGTCATCACATCATGTTTAAATGTCTTGTTTATGTCATTACATGTTTAAATGTCTTGTTTGTGTCATTACATGTTTAAATGTCTTGTTTATGTCATCACATCATGTTTAAATGTCTTGTTTATGTCATTACATGTTTAAATGTCTTGTTTATGTCATTACATGTTTAAATGTCTTGTTTGTGTCATTACATGTTTAAATGTCTTGTTTATGTCATTACATGTTTAAATGTCTTGTTTATGTCATCACATGTTTAAATGTCTTGTTTATGTCATCACATGTTTAAATGTCTTGTTTATGTCATTACATGTTTAAATGTCTTGTTTATGTCATCACATCATGTTTAAATGTCTTGTTTATGTCATTACATGTTTAAATGTCTTGTTTATGTCATTACATGTTTAAATGTCTTGTTTATGTCATCACATGTTTAAATGTCTTGTTTATGTCATTACATGTTTAAATGTCTTGTTTATGTCATCACATGTTTAAATGTCTTGTTTATGTCATCACATGTTTAAATGTCTTGTTTATGTCATCACATGTTTAAATGTCTTGTTTATGTCATCACATCATGTTTAAATGTCTTGTTTATGTCATTACATGTTTAAATGTCTTGTTTATGTCATCACATCATGTTTAAATGTCTTGTTTATGTCATCACGTGTTTAAATGTCTTGTTTATGTCATCACATCATGTTTAAATGTCTTGTTTATGTCATCACGTGTTTAAATGTCTTGTTTATGTCATCACATCATGTTTAAATGTCTTGTTTATGTCATCACATCATGTTTAAATGTCTTGTTTGTGTCATCACATCATGTTTAAATGTCTTGTTTATGTCATCAAATGTTTAAATGTCTTGTTTATGTCATTACATGTTTAAATGTCTTGTTTATGTCATCACATCATGTTTAAATGTCTTGTTTATGTCATCACATGTTTAAATGTCTTGTTTATGTCATTACATGTTTAAATGTCTTGTTTATGTCATCACATGTTTAAATGTCTTGTTTATGTCATCACATCATGTTTAAATGTCTTGTTTATGTCATCACATCATGTTTAAATGTCTTGTTTATGTCATCACGTGTTTAAATGTCTTGTTTATGTCATCACATGTTTAAATGTCTTGTTTATGTCATCACATCATGTTTAAATGTCTTGTTTATGTCATCACGTGTTTAAATGTCTTGTTTATGTCATCACATGTTTAAATGTCTTGTTTATGTCATCACATGTTTAAATGTCTTGTTTATGTCATCACATCATGTTTAAATGTCTTGTTTATGTCATCACGTGTTTAAATGTCTTGTTTATGTCATCACATGTTTAAATGTCTTGTTTATGTCATCACATGTTTAAATGTCTTGTTTATGTCATCACGTGTTTAACTGTCTTGTTTATGTCATTACATGTTTAAATGTCTTGTTTATGTCATCACATGTTTAAATGTCTTGTTTATGTCATCACGTGTTTAACTGTCTTGTTTATGTCATTACATGTTTAAATGTCTTGTTTATGTCATTACATGTTTAAATGTCTTGTTTATGTCATTACATGTTTAAATGTCTTGTTTATGTCATCACGTGTTTAAATGTCTTGTTTATGTCATTACATGTTTAAATGTCTTGTTTATGTCATTACATGTTTAAATGTCTTGTTTATGTCATTACATGTTTAAATGTCTTGTTTGTGTCATCACATGTTTAACTGTCTTGTTTATGTCATTACATGTTTAAATGTCTTGTTTATGTCATTACATGTTTAAATGTCTTGTTTGTGTCATTACATGTTTAAATGTCTTGTTTATGTCATTACATGTTTAAATGTCTTGTTTATGTCATCACGTGTTTAAATGTCTTGTTTATGTCATTACATGTTTAAATGTCTTGTTTATGTCATTACATGTTTAAATGTCTTGTTTATGTCATTACATGTTTAAATGTCTTGTTTGTGTCATTACATGTTTAAATGTCTTGTTTATGTCATTACATGTTTAAATGTCTTGTTTGTGTCATTACATGTTTAAATGTCTTGTTTATGTCATCACATCATGTTTAAATGTCTTGTTTATGTCATCACATCATGTTTAAATGTCTTGTTTATGTCATCACATGTTTAAATGTCTTGTTTATGTCATCACATCATGTTTAAATGTCTTGTTTATGTCATCACATCATGTTTAAATGTCTTGTTTATGTCATCACATGTTTAAATGTCTTGTTTATGTCATCACATCATGTTTAAATGTCTTGTTTATGTCATCACATCATGTTTAAATGTCTTGTTTATGTCATTACATGTTTAAATGTCTTGTTTGTGTCATTACATGTTTAAATGTCTTGTTTATGTCATCACATGTTTAAATGTCTTGTTTATGTCATCACATGTTTAAATGTCTTGTTTATGTCATCACATGTTTAAATGTCTTGTTTATGTCATCACATCATGTTTAAATGTCTTGTTTATGTCATCACATGTTTAAATGTCTTGTTTGTGTCATCACGTGTTTAACTGTCTTGTTTATGTCATCACATGTTTAAATGTCTTGTTTATGTCATCACATGTTTAAATGTCTTGTTTATGTCATCACATGTTTAAATGTCTTGTTTATGTCATCACATCATGTTTAAATGTCTTGTTTATGTCATCACGTGTTTAAATGTCTTGTTTGTGTCATCACATGTTTAAATGTCTTGTTTGTGTCATCACGTGTTTAAATGTCTTGTTTATGTCATCACGTGTTTAAATGTCTTGTTTATGTCATCACGTGTTTAACTGTCTTGTTTATGTCATCACATCATGTTTAAATGTCTTGTTTATGTCATCACATCATGTTTAAATGTCTTGTTTATGTCATCACATCATGTTTAAATGTCTTGTTTATGTCATCACGTGTTTAAATGTCTTGTTTATGTCATCACCTGTTTAACTGTCTTGTTTATGTCATCACATGTTTAACTGTCTTGTTTATGTCATCACATCATGTTTAAATGTCTTGTTTATGTCATCACGTGTTTAAATGTCTTGTTTATGTCATCACATCATGTTTAACTGTCTTGTTTATGTCATCACATCATGTTTAACTGTCTTGTTTATGTCATCACATCGTGTTTAAATGTCTTGTTTGTGTCATCACGTGTTTAACTGTCTTGTTTATGTCATCACGTGTTTAAATGTCTTGTTTATGTCATCACGTGTTTAACTGTCTTGTTTATGTCATCACGTGTTTAACTGTCTTGTTTATGTCATCACGTGTTTAAATGTCTTGTTTATGTCATCACATGTTTAAATGTCTTGTTTATGTCATCACATCATGTTTAAATGTCTTGTTTATGTCATCACGTGTTTAAATGTCTTGTTTATGTCATCACGTGTTTAAATGTCTTGTTTATGTCATCACATCATGTTTAAATGTCTTGTTTATGTCATCACATCATGTTTAACTGTCTTGTTTATGTCATCACATCATGTTTAACTGTCTTGTTTATGTCATCACATCATGTTTAACTGTCTTGTTTATGTCATCACATCATGTTTAAATGTCTTGTTTATGTCATCACATCATGTTTAAATGTCTTGTTTATGTCATCACATGTTTAAATGTCTTGTTTATGTCATCACGTGTTTAAATGTCTTGTTTGTGTCATCACATGTTTAACTGTCTTGTTTATGTCATCACGTGTTTAAATGTCTTGTTTATGTCATCACGTGTTTAAATGTCTTGTTTATGTCATCACGTGTTTAAATGTCTTGTTTATGTCTTTACATGTTTAAATGTCTTGTTTATGTCATCACATGTTTAAATGTCTTGTTTGTGTCATCACATGTTTAACTGTCTTGTTTATGTCATCACGTGTTTAAATGTCTTGTTTATGTCATCACGTGTTTAAATGTCTTGTTTGTGTCATTACATGTTTAAATGTCTTGTTTATGTCTTTACATGTTTAAATGTCTTGTTTGTGTCATCACGTGTTTAAATGTCTTGTTTATGTCTTTACATGTTTAAATGTCTTGTTTATGTCATCACATGTTTAAATGTCTTGTTTATGTCATCACATGTTTAAATGTCTTGTTTATGTCATCACGTGTTTAAATGTCTTGTTTATGTCTTTACATGTTTAAATGTCTTGTTTGTGTCATCACATGTTTAAATGTCTTGTTTATGTCTTTACATGTTTAAATGTCTTGTTTATGTCATCACATGTTTAAATGTCTTGTTTATGTCATCACATGTTTAAATGTCTTGTTTATGTCATCACGTGTTTAAATGTCTTGTTTATGTCTTTACATGTTTAAATGTCTTGTTTATGTCATCACATGTTTAAATGTCTTGTTTATGTCATCACGTGTTTAAATGTCTTGTTTATGTCTTTACATGTTTAAATGTCTTGTTTATGTCATCACATCATGTTTAAATGTCTTGTTTGTGTCATCACGTGTTTAACTGTCTTGTTTGTGTCATCACGTGTTTAACTGTCTTGTTTATGTCATCACATGTTTAAATGTCTTGTTTGTGTCATCACATGTTTAAATGTCTTGTTTATGTCTTTACATGTTTAAATGTCTTGTTTATGTCATCACATGTTTAAATGTCTTGTTTGTGTCATCACGTGTTTAACTGTCTTGTTTATGTCATCACATGTTTAAATGTCTTGTTTATGTCATCACGTGTTTAACTGTCTTGTTTATGTCATCACGTGTTTAACTGTCTTGTTTATGTCATCACGTGTTTAAATGTCTTGTTTATGTCATCACATGTTTAAATGTCTTGTTTATGTCATCACATCATGTTTAAATGTCTTGTTTATGTCATCACGTGTTTAAATGTCTTGTTTATGTCATCACGTGTTTAAATGTCTTGTTTATGTCATCACATCATGTTTAAATGTCTTGTTTATGTCATCACGTGTTTAAATGTCTTGTTTATGTCATCACATCATGTTTAAATGTCTTGTTTATGTCATCACATCATGTTTAAATGTCTTGTTTATGTCATCACGTGTTTAAATGTCTTGTTTATGTCATCACATGTTTAAATGTCTTGTTTATGTCATCACATCATGTTTAAATGTCTTGTTTGTGTCATCACATCATGTTTAAATGTCTTGTTTATGTCATCACATCATGTTTAAATGTCTTGTTTATGTCATCACGTGTTTAAATGTCTTGTTTATGTCATCACATCATGTTTAAATGTCTTGTTTATGTCATCACATCATGTTTAAATGTCTTGTTTATGTCATCACATGTTTAAATGTCTTGTTTATGTCATCACATCATGTTTAAATGTCTTGTTTATGTCATCACGTGTTTAAATGTCTTGTTTATGTCATCACATCATGTTTAAATGTCTTGTTTATGTCATCACATGTTTAAATGTCTTGTTTATGTCATCACATCATGTTTAAATGTCTTGTTTGTGTCATCACATCATGTTTAAATGTCTTGTTTATGTCATCACATCATGTTTAAATGTCTTGTTTATGTCATCACGTGTTTAAATGTCTTGTTTATGTCATCACGTGTTTAAATGTCTTGTTTATGTCATCACATCATGTTTAAATGTCTTGTTTATGTCATCACATCATGTTTAAATGTCTTGTTTATGTCATCACATCATGTTTAAATGTCTTGTTTATGTCATCACATGTTTAAATGTCTTGTTTATGTCATCACGTGTTTAAATGTCTTGTTTATGTCATCACGTGTTTAAATGTCTTGTTTATGTCATCACGTGTTTAAATGTCTTGTTTATGTCATCACGTGTTTAAATGTCTTGTTTATGTCATCACGTGTTTAAATGTCTTGTTTATGTCATCACATCATGTTTAAATGTCTTGTTTATGTCATCACATCATGTTTAAATGTCTTGTTTATGTCATCACATCGTGTTTAAATGTCTTGTTTATGTCATCACATCGTGTTTAAATGTCTTGTTTATGTCATCATATCGTGTTTAAATGTCTTGTTTATGTCATCATATCATGTTTAAATGTCTTGTTTATGTCATCACATCATGTTTAAATGTCTTGTTTATGTCATCACATCATGTTTAAATGTCTTGTTTGTGTCATCACATGTTTAAATGTCTTGTTTATGTCATCACATGTTTAAATGTCTTGTTTGTGTCATCACGTGTTTAAATGTCTTGTTTGTGTCATCACGTGTTTAAATGTCTTGTTTATGTCATCACGTGTTTAAATGTCTTGTTTATGTCATCACGTGTTTAAATGTCTTGTTTATGTCATCACGTGTTTAAATGTCTTGTTTATGTCATCACATCATGTTTAAATGTCTTGTTTATGTCATCACATCATGTTTAAATGTCTTGTTTATGTCATCACATCATGTTTAAATGTCTTGTTTATGTCATCACGTGTTTAAATGTCTTGTTTATGTCATCAAATGTTTAAATGTCTTGTTTATGTCATCAAATGTTTAAATGTCTTGTTTATGTCATCACATCATGTTTAAATGTCTTGTTTATGTCATCACGTGTTTAAATGTCTTGTTTATGTCATCACGTGTTTAAATGTCTTGTTTATGTCATCACATCATGTTTAAATGTCTTGTTTATGTCATCACATCATGTTTAAATGTCTTGTTTATGTCATCACGTGTTTAAATGTCTTGTTTATGTCATCAAATGTTTAAATGTCTTGTTTATGTCATCACATCATGTTTAAATGTCTTGTTTATGTCATCACATCATGTTTAAATGTCTTGTTTATGTCATCACATCATGTTTAAATGTCTTGTTTATGTCATCACATCATGTTTAAATGTCTTGTTTATGTCATTACATCGTGTTTAAATGTCTTGTTTATGTCATCACGTGTTTAAATGTCTTGTTTATGTCATCACATGTTTAAATGTCTTGTTTATGTCATCACATGTTTAAATGTCTTGTTTATGTCATCACGTGTTTAAATGTCTTGTTTATGTCATCACATCATGTTTAAATGTCTTGTTTATGTCATCAAATGTTTAAATGTCTTGTTTATGTCATCACGTGTTTAAATGTCTTGTTTATGTCATCAAATGTTTAAATGTCTTGTTTATGTCATCACGTGTTTAAATGTCTTGTTTATGTCATCAAATGTTTAAATGTCTTGTTTATGTCATCACATCATGTTTAAATGTCTTGTTTATGTCATCACGTGTTTAAATGTCTTGTTTATGTCATCACGTGTTTAAATGTCTTGTTTATGTCATCACGTGTTTAAATGTCTTGTTTATGTCATCACGTGTTTAAATGTCTTGTTTATGTCATCAAATGTTTAAATGTCTTGTTTATGTCATCACGTGTTTAAATGTCTTGTTTATGTCATCACATCATGTTTAAATGTCTTGTTTATGTTTAAATGTCTTGTTTATGTCATCAAATGTTTAAATGTCTTGTTTATGTCATCACATCATGTTTAAATGTCTTGTTTATGTCATCACATGTTAAATTTGTCTTGTTTATGTCATCACATGTTTAAATGTCTTGTTTATGTCATCAAATGTTTAAATGTCTTGTTTATGTCATCAAATGTTTAAATGTCTTGTTTATGTCATCAAATGTTTAAATGTCTTGTTTATGTCATCACATCATGTTTAAATGTCTTGTTTATGTCATCACATCATGTTTAAATGTCTTGTTTATGTCATCACGTGTTTAAATGTCTTGTTTATGTCATCACATCATGTTTAAATGTCTTGTTTATGTCATCACATCATGTTTAAATGTCTTGTTTATGTCATCACATCATGTTTAAATGTCTTGTTTATGTCATCACATCATGTTTAAATGTCTTGTTTATGTCATCACATCATGTTTAAATGTCTTGTTTATGTCATCACATCATGTTTAAATGTCTTGTTTATGTCATCACGTGTTTAAATGTCTTGTTTATGTCATTACATGTTTAAATGTCTTGTTTATGTCATCACATGTTTAAATGTCTTGTTTATGTCATCACATGTTTAAATGTCTTGTTTATGTCATCACGTGTTTAAATGTCTTGTTTATGTCATCACGTGTTTAAATGTCTTGTTTATGTCATCACGTGTTTAAATGTCTTGTTTATGTCATCACGTGTTTAAATGTCTTGTTTATGTCATCACGTGTTTAAATGTCTTGTTTATGTCATCACGTGTTTAAATGTCTTGTTTATGTCATCACGTGTTTAAATGTCTTGTTTATGTCATCACGTGTTTAAATGTCTTGTTTGTGTCATCACGTTTAAATGTCTTGTTTGTGTCATCACATGTTTAAATGTCTTGTTTATGTCATCACATGTTTAAATGTCTTGTTTATGTCATCACCTGTTTAAATGTCTTGTTTATGTCATCACCTGTTTAAATGTCTTGTTTATGTCTTTACATGTTTAAATGTCTTGTTTATGTCATCACATGTTTAAATGTCTTGTTTATGTCATCACATGTTTAAATGTCTTGTTTATGTCTTTACATGTTTAAATGTCTTGTTTATGTCATCACATCATGTTTAAATGTCTTGTTTATGTCATCACATGTTTAAATGTCTTGTTTATGTCCTCACATCATGTTTGTTGACTGTGTGTGACGTATAGCACAGTTAGATTGGCCGTCTGACTCCTGCATCACAAGTGATGTGATGTTATGTGCTTTGTTTTATAGGTAATCCAATCTTTATCATTGTTTTTTCAACATGTGATCATATGTCACACAATCCATACATTTTCAAAACAGCATACCCTCCATTATGCAATAACACAGCTGATGAAACACTGTGACACTTGCATTGGCCTTAAATGTGTGTATTGCTGAAACCATCCCATAATTCTTCTGTTTAGAAGTTGTTCTTATATAGATGGGTGACCAAGTTCAACCTTAACGGACGAAAGAAACCGGTTTGGTCCCATTCTCATCCATGTCGCTACCCTCCAAAATGATGCTCCTCTGCATGCTGTTGTGCTCCTCGTCCATTCACAAAACCAAGGATTCTTTACAATGTCCCTTTCTGATTTTGAGGGGTGGTGGGGGAACAATCTGTACCCCAGCCCTCTCCCCCAATTTCTGCTTACAGGAGCTAGAATTAGGTCACCAATGGTCTACTGGGACACAACACCACCCCTCCCATCACGTCCTTGTCTTGGAAAAGATGCCGTGCGCTCACGGTGCCGCAGCATCCTTTTTGCATTTGTACTTGCGTTTGTCACTTTCAGAGGAATTGATCTGCATGCTAACCAAAGCGTTCGTCTTCTCGTGTTTTATGTCTCGTTGTGGGATCGGAGTGGATATTTAGTGCTGTTAGATTAAAGTGCTCTTAGCGATGGTACATAAAACACGTCAGGTCCATGCTGATGTAATCTGCTTTGGTTGTATTGAATGTGCGGGTGAAAAGTGATTGATTCTTGAAATGGTTTAAGGGAAGGGTATGTCAGCCTAAACTCACCATCTGGTTTCTTATTACATAGGTTCATTTCTTTGTTGCGTATTATGTTTTGCCTTTCATATTAAGTTAAAATAAGCCAATTCTGTTCTGGTAAAGTACAATCAAATTTTATAGAACACATATTATTTCTAGTTTATACAGCCATCAAATGCCTGTGCTTTGTGTAATTGTTGAGAATTTTGCCAAATAATTCTCATAATTTTGTTTAAAACATGTCCTGCTTCACATTATTTATCGTTTTAGATTCTTACATTTTCTGTCACTATTTTCTAGACATGTTATCATATGTTCATGGTCAATCTATACTGTGGATACATTGCATGTCAATCCCATTATGTATTTTTTATACTTGGTCATCAATATGTCTTTTTTTTTCAAGAAACAATTTTCCCCAAAAACACTACCATATGTCAAAAAGGCAAATATTTAGTTCTAAAATCCAGTTTATTTGACATTAAAGTCTGATTTTAAGGTTTATTATTTTGAAAATTTCGTACTTCTAAGATTTATTTAAGTAAAAAAAACTATAGTTTGTTTTCAGATAGATGTTAGAGTGTTTTTTGGAGTGTTTTAAAAAAAATACACCGTTTACATTGTTCCCATAACTGGTACCACAGGAGTAATTGAAATTTCTTATTCTCCATCAACCATAAACATGCTATAAACACGCTTCCATGAAGTCTGTAGGTCTTTAACAGACAACATTTCAAACAGCTTTTGAACTCTTTAGTAAATTGCTTCTAAATAAACCGCATTTCATTGATCAAATCGTAATGAATGCATTATATCTGTTTCTTAGGAGGTGATGGTCCTTCCTGTGTCATAAGGTTGTCCGGTTTACCTGACATGAGGAAGACTTGCTGTATAGGAATCATGCGGGCTGTGCTTTAGTGAGTTATGCATTTTCACTTGAAATAATAACAGATAAATGATCTATTTTGGTGTTTATTTATGGATTGTCAATTAATATGATAAGTAGTTCTTTTAACACCTATTAAAACGACATATCATTTTAAAATATTTTCTAAATCATGGTCATTGTTTTTTATAATTCCAATAAAAAGCCATGACAGTTTTGGGTATATTTATGTTGATCATGTAGGAACATTTTTGTCTGAAATGTTCTTGACTAACAACATTAACACTGATGCAAATGCACCACTAAAGCGACTGTCTAAAACACCAAATTATGAATATTTAATGGAGGATAATGTGTTTTTGTAGTGTAACACTCGTACTTTGTACTTTTCATTAAAAGCATGCTTTCCTTCACTTATTCATATCATGTAATACTGTGTAGTTGTCAATAGTGTTGACCTGATATTAATACCATCGGAATATTATTTATACCAATTTATATGCAGTAGCATTGTAGTTCATGCTAAAATTTTTGCCAAAAAGATATCACTGTAGCCATCATTTCCCATACTTATGTTAGTAAATATTAATATTAATAATTATAAAATAAAAAGCTCTGACTTTGTTACTTACGCTAAACATTGTAGCTCAAGAAAGAAATTTTGAGCCAAAATTAAATTCCTATATTATTATGGTATAATGGTAAGAGTTTCACCCTCACAATATTAATAGTAGTGTTTTGAAAATCCCAGGGTCTCGCAAAACATGCTGCGATTTCAAGTGCTTCATCACACTGGAGCCATATTTCTCTCACATAGCATCTGTAATGTCATCGGCATACACACCAAAACACACAGTCTTGCATCTTACCCTTGAGATAACCGTGCAGACCCTGTGCCTCCACTTTGGATTAAAAGGTCACCTTTTACAGCAGAAACGATCACGTTACATTTGTACTGCACCAGGACATTAAGTCCCTTCATATTCAGCTCAAAATGTCATGTTCTCTGAATCTCTTATCAGCTTACATTTCTTTGTATTTTTTTACAGATTTTGTGTGACTGGCTTTGTTTCAGAATATAACAGGATGCCTGCTTAAGCAGTTAATATATGACCCTGTAATAATGGGTTTAACATGGTTTTGTCTGATTTAATCTTCTCGAATTCAGACACCAAAGGGCTCTGGTAATGTGCCATGGGGTACGACGTCACCAGGTTCCAAGGAGAGGTGGACGAGGATCTGTTATGTCCCATCTGTAGCGGGGTGTTGGAGGAGCCAGTGCAGGTCAGTATTTATTTTCATTCAAGGGAACACCTTGAGAAAGTAACAGAGACACGACTTTGAGCCAGCAAAGGATTTCGTTCTTATCTGATATCCAATCTCCGGGCTAGTGTTGTGAATGAGGACATTTGAAATCCAGTTATTCTGGCATATTGTTCTTCCATGAGCAAGACGTTCATTCAATTTCAGGAAACACACAGGCAGATATAAGTATTTTGTATCAAGACACTATGTTCTTTACGCATATCAGAGTAGAAGGGTATAAAGAATGTTTTGAACGTTTTTAAATGTTAGAAGCATTGCAATATTTAATATTCTGTAAAAGTTCACATTGAAAGTCAGCAGGATAAGTCAATGCATAGTTTTAAGTTACATACTAATCGATGCTTGTGTTCTCAGGCCCCGCACTGTGAGCATGCTTTTTGCAATGCTTGCATCACACAGTGGTTTGCCCAGCAGCAGATTTGTCCTGTAGACCGCACCGTGGTGACTCTTGCCCACCTGCGACCTGTTCCCCGCATCATGCGTAACATGCTCTCCAAACTGCAGATATCCTGCGACAACGCTGGCTTTGGCTGCACCGCTACCCTGCGCCTGGACCAGCTGCAGTCGCACCTCAAGGACTGCGAACACAACCCTAAGCGAGCTGTCACGTGCGAGGAAGGCTGCGGGTGAGTGCCTGGGGACGGGTAACGCACTTGAATGATGTTTTACCTTTTGGTGCTACTTCCACTATAGGGTATTTTTTATTCACTTTTATCCTTGTTTTTCAATCAGTTTAGCATTGCATTTTGGAATAACTCAACAGACAAATGTACATCTAAATGTGTCCAAGGTTTGTTCAATGTTTTTTATTGACTTGAATTTCAAATCTAGGCTAGAAATGCCCAAAGATGAGATGCCCAACCACAACTGTATCAAGCACCTGCGTAGCGTGGTGCAACAGCAGCAGACCAAGATTGCAGACCTGGAAAAGACTGCAGCTGAACACAAGCACCAACTGGCAGAGCAGGTAAGACCTGGACATTTCATTCAAGGCTCTTTAAATGTGTAAGATATTGTGATGATGTCATGATGACTAAACAATAACACGACACACCTTTTGTCCGCATGTTCCAGAAACGTGACATCCAGCTACTGAAAGCTTACATGCGAGCAATACGCAGTGCTAACCCTAACCTGCAGAACCTGGAGGAGAGCATAGAGTACAATGAAATCTTGGAGTAAGTCTCTATTTGTCCTGTTTCTTGATCTAGGTCAACATGAAATTAATATTTTTCTTTAGAATTATTTGTTATACAACAGTATGCAGTGTTTAAAGTCAATTCCTACTCAGTTTTTTTCTGTTTAGTTTGTTTGTTTGTTTTTTACCTTACACTTATTTTACCAACAGGTGGGTAAACTCCCTCCAGCCTGCTCGTGTGACCCGCTGGGGAGGAATGATCTCCACACCCGATGCTGTGCTCCAGGCCGTTATTAAACGTTCACTCATAGACAGCGGATGCCCATTGTCGATTGTCAACGACCTCATCGAAAATGCCCATGAACGCAACTGGCCCCAGGGCTTGGCCACCCTGGAGACGCGGCAGATGAACCGGCGGTATTACGAAAACTACGTGGCCAAACGTATTCCAGGTAAACAGGCCGTGGTGGTCATGGCCTGCGAGAACCAGCACATGGGTGAAGATATGATTCTAGAGCCGGGCTTGGTTATGATCTTCGCTCACGGAGTGGAAGAGATCTTATAATCTTACGTAGAAATTAGAAGTGTCAAAGGGATTTCAAACTGAATCGATTTTCCCCTCTAAAAAAATCTTGACTCATCCCGGTGAAATTCAATATCAAGACTTCTGTGGCAGTTGATACCTCACGTTTTAAGCAAGAACACTGACTGAGATGACAAAAACATAAAAAAGTCTCCTTTAAATGATCTTTACAAGAGGATCTTCAGCATTCCGTTCTCTTTGCCTTAAAAGGACATTTTCAAAAAGTGGACCCTAATAAAATACCCCAACTGATCAGGGATGACTGAAACACGTTTAGCATTTGCATTGACAACATTTTAAAGTGATGTCTTATCTGATTTCCCCTTAAACGTTTATTTCCCTTAAATTGAGAGCATACATCACGCAAAGCTTTCAACAATGTATCAGATCAGTTAAGATTCTTGTAAATACAGATGATAAAGAAATATAGACAAATATATCTGTTCTTGTTTAAATAGAGTAGTGGACATTTTTGATGTCTTCATCTCGGTTTGCTATTTAGAGTAGTGCATTAGCCACCATGAATCTCTCAATGTTGTTATTTTTTTAAGAGAGCTATAATTAAAGTATGCTAGATGAAACACTGTTTCTGAGCTATGTGGAGTCTAGTATTGTCAAGATGTTTATTCTTCGTGAGAGGATACAGTGAAGGATCTGGAGGTGCAAATAATAGCTTTTTAATACCTTATACCTGCATCTTCTGAGTTTGTCACTATGTGCAACCAGAAACTTGATATTTGATTTAATTTATCACTGCGGTTCTTTTGTATCTTATCATTTTTTGCGAATATGACAAGGCCTGTACATCCATATCCCTGATTATTTGTATCATTTTTTTCTGCTGAAAGTAAAAAAGCTTAAGAATATCTTACCAACTCGGAAAACCTCCAATGACCAACATACAGTTTGATCTGTACAACTTTATCCGGACCTGTCGACTATGGTTTTACTTCTGAACGGTTTCCATCCATCCTTTACCACAGAAGCTTTGTAGTTCTCTAAAGGAATAAACAGAGATGGGATGGTTATTTGTTTACATTGTGCAATCTGGACAAGTGATTGAGAATTTATTTTGCGTCCAAGTACCTTTGTTGTACATAGTTGATTTCAAAGTTTGATCGGTTTAAGTAGTGTTGTACGACAGTTGTCTCTGCAACCAAAGTGTTTTCTTGTGTTTTGTGCACATTGTGCTTGCTTTTTCTGTTGCTTTACCATACAGAGTATGTAAGTTCATTGATTTTAAAAAGAAAATATGTCTTTGCAGCTGATCAGTCATCTGCTTCTGTGTTCAGAGACCTGAATGCATCGTTTACAGTTGCTTTTGCAAAAGAGAGCAGAAAACTTTTAAGGACCCAGAATGTTTTCACTCTGCAATATTCATTCAGGTCTGTGTGAATTACGAGTCGAAATGGCTGTGAACTTTTTTGCCTTATCGCACTTCATAACACTGCATGATCAATGTATAATCTGTCATGTATTCTTAACTGAGAGTTTAAGAGATGATTTCACCCGGCATGTTTCACTCTGAAAGATGGAGGACACCAATGCCTGGACAACCTTCTGCTTGTGGTGTGTAAAGGGGAAGGTGCGCACAAAGCGTTAACTGATATCATCTAAATGTAAAGCTCTGTGTGCTTTTCACGACATGTAGTGTTTGGTTGAATGAAACATCATCTCCCATTGGACACGTGAGATTTTCCAGACCCTCAGGATTTATCATCTCACTTCAGAGATGAGATGCTCAAAGAGCTTATGTTTCCTGCTTTGTCGTGGATGTGGCTTTTTCCGTTCGTTTTATGTTATTATTCTTGCTTTTGTGTTGTGGTTTACTGACACATGAATAAATATCATTATTGATTTTGCAATACGAGATCACCGTCTTTGTGTCATTATTTACATGCTAACAGGAAATTCTTGTTAGTTGTGCGTCACTTGATGTCACTCGATGTGTGTAGAAAAAATGTGCAAAGCATTTGCATATTAAGAAAGAAAAACATGGTATTAATGGTGGATATGGTAAGTGGTCACCTTTTCTGGTGGTTTCTCTCTCTTCTGTGTTCTCAAGACATTCATATGCACACATTGGACAAAAACATTCCTGTTGTTGGTATTTTCTTTGACCAGAACAAATCCACTGATGCGGCAGGTCATTTTAATCCAGCCCATTATATACCAGTGCAGAAGGGAATGTCACAACTCCCATGACTCATTGCTAGCGTCAGTACTAACCATAAACCACACAGACTCTATCTACAGTATGTAATCAAATTATTTTGGGCCATAATGGAATGACAGCATCTTTGCAGCACTGTGATTCAGATTGCAATTTAATGAAAATGCAATGAGAGCTCCCAAAAAGCTGACCTGTCCCACACTTTTGTTTCATGTCTGCCTAATAAAGGAAATGGTCCATAATCCATAGAAAAAAAAAATTGATTGTAGATTTTATAACAGTTCCTGTTTCAGTTTCGGCAAGCTTTTGACAATCAAAAATATTGCAGCTTAATTGTATGACAATCAATGTTACAATATATCTCTATCAAGTTATTCATTGTTATGTATTTCTCCACCATGTCTACTTCTGAGAATTCTGCAGCTGTTATGTCTCACTCACGTCTCATTCGGATACACTGTGAAGTCACAGCTGGGTAATGCAACTGTATATTTCTCACTCCAATCTTATTCATATCTCAGGTTGGAGAGACAGTGTGGGAGCAAGCTTTATAATATTCTGCTATATATCTCTGATGACTCATTTATGTCTAAATGCAGTATGGTAGTCACTGCTGAGGAAAGGGAAGTTGTGTATTTCTCACTCATCTCACCCATGTCTTAGGCTGGAGCTACAACTGAGCAGTGGGTGGCTGTTTATATCTCACTCATGTCTCACTCAAATAGACTGTGGAAGTCACAACTGGGTAATGTGCAACTTTACATTTCTCACTCTCATCTTACTCATAACTCAGACCAGGGATAAAGTGTTGGAGTGATTACTTCTTCTCAATTTGTCTCTGACAGGAGAGACAGAGTGAGACTCACTACCGACTAAAGTTGTGTTTTTTTTTCAGATCACACTCATGTCTCAGACTCAGAAAACATTGTTGGAGTCACAGCTTAATATCCTGAAATTGTGTACTTCTCGATAATCTCTCACATATATTCCATTCTGAAGATACAATCAGGGAGATGCTGTTAAACAACCTACAGCTGTCTGTTTCTCACTAATGTCTCATTTATGTCTCAGACTGAGGAAACAGTGTGAGAGTCACAGCTGAATATAATGCCACTGTGTATTTCTCAACAATGTCACATATATGTTCCAGACTGTGGGAGTCACTACTGTATTTCTCACTCATATCTCAGTCATGTAACATAATGGAGATACAGTGTGCTCGTCACTGCTAAGCAACCGGCTGCTGTCTGTTTCTCACCAACGTCTCATTAATGTTCCAAACTGAACATACAGTGTGGAAGTCACAGCTGTGTATTTCTCACTCATATCTCAGTCATGTTACATACTGAAGCTACAATGTGGGAGTCACTTCTAAACAACCTGCAGCTGTCTATTTCTCATTAATGTCTTGATAACGTCTCAGACTGAGGAAACAGTGTGGGAGTCTCAGCTGAATATCATGCAATTCTATATCTATATATCAATAATGATATATAGATCTATATCTCAATAATGTCTCATATATGTTTAAGGCTGAAGATACAATTAGGGAGTCACTGCTAACTAACCTGCAGCTGTCTATTTCTCATTCACGTCTCAGACTGAAGAAACAGTGTGGGAGTCACAGCTAATTATCATGCCGTTGTGTTTGTCTCAATAAGGTCACATATATTACATAATAAGGATACAATGTGTCACTACTGTATTTCTCACTAATATCTCAGTCATGTTACATACTGGATATACAGTGTGCGGGTCACTGCTAAGCAACCGGCTGCTGTCTGTTTCTCAGTAGTGTCTCATTAATGTTTCAGACTGAATATACAGTGTGGGAGTCAACCTGAACAACCTGCATTGGTGTATTTCTCATTTATTGTTTTTTCTCATTCATCTTCCTTACCAAAGAAACAGTGTTGGAGTCACAGTTTAGTGACTGGTGGATTTATGTTTCTGACCAAAATCTCATTCATGTCTCAGGCTGTAGATACAATGTGGGAGTCACAGTTTAGTGACTGGTGGCTTTATGTTTCTCACCCAAATCTCATTCATGTCTCAGGCTAGAGACACAGTGTGGGAGTCACAGTTTAGTGACTGGTGCCTTTATGTTTCTCACCCAAATCTCATTCATGTCTCAGTCTGTGGATACAGTGTGGGAGTCACAGTTTAGTGACTGGTGGCTTTATGTTTCTCACCCAAATCTCATTCATGTCTCAGGCTAGAGACACAGTGTGGGAGTCACAGTTTAGTGACTTGTGCCTTTATGTTTCTCACCCAAATCTCATTCATGTCTCAGTCTGTGGATACAGTGTGGGAGTCACAGTTTAGTGACTGGTGCCTTTATGTTTCTCACCCAAATCTCATTCATGTCTCAGGCTAGAGACACAGTGTGGGAGTCACAGTTTAGTGACTGGTGGCTTTATGTTTCTCACCCAAATCTCATTCATGTCACAGGCTGTAGATACAGTGTGGGAGTTACAGTTTAGTGACTGGTGGTTTTCTGTTTCTCACCCAAATCTCATTCATGTCTCAGGCTGTGGATACAGTGTGGGAGTCACAGTTAAGTGACTGGTGGCTTTATGTTTCTCACCCAAATCTCATTCATGTCTCAGGCTGTGGATACAGTGTGGGAGTCACAGTTTAGTGACTGGTGGCTTTATGTTTCTCACCCAAATCTCATTCATGTCTCAGGCTGTAGATACAGTGTGGGAGTTACAGTTTAGTGACTGGTGGTTTTCTGTTTCTCACCCAAATCTCATTCATGTCTCAGGCTGTGGATACAGTGTGGGAGTCACAGTTTAGTGACTGGTGGCTTTATGTTTCTCACCCAAATCTCAATCATGTCTCAGGCTGTGGATACAGTGTGGGAGTCACAGTTTAGTGACTGGTGGCTTTATGTTTCTCACCCAAATCTCATTCATGTCTCAGGCTGTAGATACAGTGTGGGAGTCACGGTTTAGTGACTGGTGGTTTTCTGTTTCTCACCCAAATCTCATTCATGTCTCAGGCTGTAGATACAGTGTGGGAGTCACGGTTTAGTGACTGTTGGCTTTATGTTTCTCACCCAAATCTCATTCATGTCTCAGGCTGTAGATACACTGTGGGAGTCACAGTTTAGTGACTGGTGGCTTTATGTTTCTCACCCAAATCTCATTCATGTCTCAGGCTGTAGATACAGTGTGGGATTCACGGTTTAGTGACTGGTGGTTTTCTGTTTCTCACCCAAATCTCATTCATGTCTCAGGCTGTAGATACAGTGTGGAGTCACGGTTTAGTGACTGGTGGCTTTATGTTTCTCACCCAAATCTCATTCATGTCTCAGGCTGTGGATACAGTGTGGGAGTCACAGTTAAGTGACTGGTGGCTTTATGTTTCTCACTCAAATTTCATTCATGTCTCAGGC
The DNA here is from genome assembly GCA_033220385.1 of Triplophysa yarkandensis. Lineage (NCBI taxonomy): Eukaryota > Metazoa > Chordata > Actinopteri > Cypriniformes > Nemacheilidae > Triplophysa > Triplophysa yarkandensis. The sequence goes on along the minus strand of JAWHQN010000155.1, from coordinate 341,484 downwards.
TGTGGATACAGTGTGGGAGTCACAGTTTTAGTGACTGGTGGCTTTCTGTTTCTCACCCAAATCTCATTCATGTCTCAGGCTGTGGATACAGTGTGGGAGTCACAGTTCAGTGACTGGTGGCTTTCTCTTTCTCACCAAAATCTCATTCATGTCTCAGGCTGTGGATACAGTGTGGGAGTCACAGTTTAGTGAGTGATGGCTTTATGTTTCTCACCCAAATCTCATTCATGTCACAGGCTGTAGATACAGTGTTGGAGTCACAGTTTAGTGACTGGTGGTTTTCTGTTTCTCACCCAAATCTCATTCATGTCTCAGGCTGTTGATACAGTGGGGAGTCACAGTTTAGTGACTGGTGGTTTTCTGTTTCTCACCCAAATCTCATTCATGTCTCAGGCTGTGGATACAGTGTGGGAGTCACAGTTTAGTGAATGGTGGATTTATGTTTCTGACCAAAATCTCATTCATGTCTCAGGCTGTAGATACAATGTGGGAGTCACAGTTTAGTGACTGGTGGCTTTATGTTTCTCACCCAAATCTCATTCATGTCTCAGGCTAGAGACACAGTGTGGGAGTCACAGTTTAGTGACTGTTGGTTTTCTGTTTCTCACCCAAATCTCATTCATGTCTCAGGCTGTGGATACAGTGTGGGAGTCACAGTTTAGTGACTGGTGGCTTTATGTTTCTCACTCAAATCTCATTCATGTCTCAGGCTGTGGATACAGTGTGGGAGTCACAGTTTAGTGACTGGTGGCTTTATGTTTCTCACCCAAATCTCATTCATGTCTCAGGCTGTGGATACAGTGTGGGAGTCACAGTTAAGTGACTGGTGGCTTTATGTTTCTCACTCAAATCTCATTCATGTCTCAGGCTGTGGATACAGTGTGGGAGTCACAGTTTAGGGACTGGTGGCCTTATGTTTCTTACCCAAATCTCATTCATGTCTCAGTCTGTGGATACAGTGTGGGAGTCACAGTTTAGTGACTGGTGGCTTTCTCTTTCTCACCAAAATCTCATTCATGTCTCAGGCTGTGGATACAGTGTGGGAGTCACAGTTTAGTGACTGGTGGCTTTATGTTTCTCACCCAAATCTCATTCATGTCTCAGGCTGTAGATACAGTGTGGAAGTTACAGTTTAGTGACTGGTGGTTTTCTGTTTCTCACCCAAATCTCATTCATGTCTCAGGCTGTAGATACATTGTGGGAGTTACAGTTTATTGACTGGTGGTTTTCTGTTTCTCACCCAAATCTCATTCATGTCTCAGGCTGTAGATACAGTGTTGGAGTCACAGTTTAGTGACTGGTGGCTTTATGTTTCTCACCCAAATCTCATTCATGTCTCAGGCTGTGGATACAGTGTGGGAGTCACAGTTTAGTGAGTGATGGCTTTATGTTTCTCACCCAAATCTCATTCATGTCTTAGGCTGTAGATACAGTGTGGGATTCACGGTTTAGTGACTGGTGGTTTTCTGTTTCTCACCCAAATCTCATTCATGTCTCAGGCTGTAGATACAGTGTTGGAGTCACAGTTTAGTGACTGGTGGCTTTATGTATCTCACCAAAATCTCATTCATGTCTCAGGCTGTAGATACAGTGTGGGAGTCACAGTTAAGTGACTGGTGGCTTTCTGTTTCTCACCCAAATCTCATTCAAGTCTCAGTCTGTGGATACAGTGTGGGAGTCACAGTTTAGTGACTGGTGGCTTTATGTTTCTCACTCAAATCTCATTCATGTCTCAGGCTGTGGATACAGTGTGGGAGTCACAGTTTAGTGAGTGATGGCTTTATGTTTCTCACCCAAATCTCATTCATGTCTCAGGCTGTGGATACAGTGTGGGAGTCACAGTTTAGTGACTGGTGGCTTTATGTTTCTCACCAAAATCTCATTCATGTCTCAGGCTGTGGATACAGTGTGGGAGTCACAGTTTAGTGACTGGTGGTTTTCTGTTTCTCACCCAAATCTCATTCATGTCTCAGGCTGTGGATACAGTGTGGGAGTCACAGTTTAGTGACTGGTGGCTTTATGTTTCTC